>JXXA01009303.1:0-13282 GCA_000956255.1 Anopheles punctulatus | reverse complement strand
ATTCATTTGAAACGATTTATATATTCCGATCTCGTTCGTTCGTTCGTTCGGGGGAACGGGGAAGGGTGATCACACCGCAAACCAAACCGAACCACGTGGAACGAAGATTTGTGGTCGTTTTAATTAGTACTGATATTGAACTGTACACGTCACGAACATTGTATTGCAAACGGCTTACCTGTCAGTGTTTGGTAAAAAATGCAGCTGAGTTTATTTCTAATACCCCTCCTAGACGGATGATAGTTTACAACATGAAAATTGGAGCATCTTTTCCTACCGCTTTTGATAAGATAACCAGATAGTAAAAGGAGTTAAAAATTGGCAGCAAAAAAAAACCGATGTCTTTCAATACAGCGTCTTTGTTGCGAAGCATCCGATAACCTAGTTATTTTTTTGCGCCAAGTAACACTGTTCAGTTGCGTAAATCATCAATATGTATAGCACATGGGACATTCCTTATCATTTAGGTGTATTTAGTATGCTTTCTCTCTTTCTCTATCCTCTCTTCATCACAAGCTGTTTCGTTCGAGCGAACCGTACAATAACAGACACTGTGGTGTTACACAGCTGATGCAGACACACATGCATCTCTCATGCGTCACAACAACCGTCGTCACACCTCCGTGGAGCTCCGTTCGATTTCATCGCCAATTGGCTTCCATCGGCCGTTTTTTTTCTTGTAGTGCGATCAATTATTTAGCGCCCCCATAAAGAGATGGTGACTTTGATAATCGCCCCGACCATCAGTACGATGAGTCGGGCGAAGAGCAGGGTCTTCTTAAGCGGACCACCAATAATTGAGCATTGCCAGCATTATCACGACGCATCGTACCCGTTTTCTCAACTGCTTTCTGGCTCTAGAAAATAGTGTACCGAGCGAAAGATGTGTTGTGTATTCGAGCAGGGACGGGCGGAGGTGTATGTTTGATGGATGTGTGTTACGCGCCTTTTGCAACTATACACCCCGTGGTTGAGAGGATATTTTTAGAAGCTCGAGAGAATCGATGATCATTCTGCGGGCGAAATGGTAGTTGGTTATAAGGTGTGCGACAGATAGATACGCCGACAAGAAGGGAGAGTCAGGCAATGAAGGTTAGCGTGATGGTGTTTAAGTGAGCTCATAAGGAAGCACGGTCGTGTGTCGGAAGTTGGACGACTTGATGTGATGCATTTGTTGTGCAGTTGGCGAGGACTAACGGAAACGGTCGTATTTTATGTCTTCATAATCATGCGGGAAGGCATTTAAAATATGATGACAATTAGATAATTCTTTCTTAACCTGTGGGATTGGGCAAGCTGTGGCAAGGACATAATTATATATATATATTTTTTTAAATTAATGAGGTAAAAAGGTTTGCCTTATGTATGGTGTATATGGCAAAGTTTGCATTGTTAAATGTCCATTGTACAACGTTACAATTAACTGCCAATTAAGTTTTTTTCCGCTATTACGAATCGGTATTTGGACTAATTCGTAGACGAATGAAAAAATATCCTTATTATGTATTTTGTTTACCTTATGCTGATGAAATATTCTACAAAATGTTGATTTTAGAATAACAACCGTAGAACGTTTAATTTGACTGGTATTTGAAATTCGTGATGCATAAAAGATACCATAAACAATAATGAAAAAAATAAGGAAATAAAATACATATTTTCTACTTACGCGATCTGTCGCCACCACTTTATTTGTGCTTGACCGAACTACTAGATATTATTACAAGAGCTTTTCATTAGGATTTTCATTGTATGCAAAACACAACTAAAACTTTCTCGTTATCAAAAATATATCGTTTTCATGAAAATAACTTATGTTTTCTAACATATAAACACATAAATGCTTTAAAGTTAACATTTACGAAAGACAAAACTCTGCATTTAAGTAAAAGTAGAAATTCAAAATGAAACTAAAATAACTATAGCATCTGATTTGCCCCCACTGTCTCCAACCCACAACACCCTGATGATGATATCGGTGTCTGTTGACAGAAACAAATGGCGGCGCCCCGCGCATTGGAAATACGATCTCACTCCGTCGTGATGACTTTAGTGAAGGGAAAAATGCGACTTGCGCAGGAAAAAATATACCATATATTCTATCTTCCATTCCACTCCCCTGGGCTGGAGAGACGGGCACACTTCTCGAAGTCATTCAAAAAGCGCGTGTGTGGATGAGCCTTTATTATGTGCGCAGATGACACGTACAGAAACACACGCGCGCTCGAACTCATCGCCCGGTAAAGGTCGCGTTTGCTGTGCGGTGCGTTCCACCCTGGTGGGCTTTCGGGGTGGCGCACAGGTTTTGTCATTACGTGACGCTCGGAAAGAATTGCGTGAACGTGTATCGATACAGTAGAGCAGTGTGTGGCGAGCGTTATTTTTATCTCTCTGAAAGGAGCTTGCTAAATGCTCAACACAGCGATGCACACACGAACGCACGCATGTACGCACGTACGCACGGACGCATTCGAAAGCATTAACTTTACCCATAAACATCGCACCAAGTAGTGGAGTGGAGTGGAAACTGAATCTAGTGGCAGTGACGTTGTTATTGTTTACAATCGCTCCATTCTCGGAACATCGTATTAATTGTTTCAATCATATTATGCTTTTTTCTAATCACGCCACAGCACGGGCTCGCATCAATAAACTGTACACACGTGTTGGTTTTTTTTCTCCTTACGTGCAGTTGTGGTGGCCGTAACACACCGTAAAGGGTGTGAAAAAGTAGCGGTTATACGACGGAAAACGAAGTGTACTATCACATCAATCCGTGTGCCAGGGAGAGGAAGTTTAATTGAATGTTTGTCTGCTTCCGATCGTAATCCTGTCAACGCGTGGATTTCTACGTTTCGTGCTTGAAATGATGAATGTTTTCCTGCGCCCATGGTGCTTTTGCTATTTGTGTTTGCGATAGCGAACGTGCTGAGCACGAGCTTTGCCCAAATCAAAGGGGAAAAATGTTAAGATTCTCTTTAAAACGAATTTCTAAATGATTCCATAGCCATCTTAAACCATTTCAAAACCCTCTTATTGGACGCGCTTTAGATCTGCAGAATTTTTTGATGGGGAAGATTAAACGATAAAACTTAAGACAAGCATCGTGCTCTCTGACCATCGAAGTAGAGCTTGCGAACGAAGAGAGTGAAGCATAATTACAATGTGCGATTTACTAAATTGCAGCTCACGCGCAAAGCACCTCTAATTAACGCAATCGTTAATCATTTACGCGCAGTCACTGGCGCGCCGCTCTTATCCAGGAAGACGAACCCGACACGAAGAAGTGCAATTTACTATCATTTAAGTGATGCATCGTCGTGCAGCGTTTTGAGCGATTCGGCCCGTGCACTGGAGTGCTGTTTCTCTTAAGTGCTTATGCGTTTACGTATGAGAAAAGTAAATATTCTGGTTTGTGTGGTGCCGCAGATTTCGATCGATCTGCAAACAATTCGATTTTGTTAGAAGCACTAAGCCTAAGGTAGGAATCTAAGCCAGAGTATATTTTATCATTATTCTAATTCATTGTTTGAATGAATTGAAACCAATTAGTTTTGTTTAAATAATTGGCTAATTTGTTTATTATTAATTTAGTATATATTTCATGTGTTGGATTACTTATTTGCTATTATTTCTTCAAATATATATGCGCATACTTGTGTCCTTGGAATACGAGATTGTGAATGTTAAATAATTATTTTTTATGATAAATAGGTATTTTAGTTTTTTATTGCATTATTTTCGTTACATGATTGGTCTTTTTGTTTTAATTTTTTTTGTTCTTCTTGACATTAGTGAATGTTTTACTTATTAATTTCGAATTAAAAAATCAATTAATCAAACCTTTTTCAGGCGTATAAGTTTAATCTTCCGAAACGTCAAAAATGCATGACTGTAGCAATTAAGTGTTGTTGTAAAATGCTTTCAACAAATGACGTATTTCCCGGGACATTCCTGTACGGAAATCACATCCGGAAGAAGATGAGCAGATGGTTACAAACGACGCATTTGCGCGGTTTGTACAAAACGGTGTACTGAATTATTCACCATATCTCCATTTCCACGTTGTACGTTATTTTACGCGGAAGCTGCTGTGCAATCGTTCGGAAGGTTGTAAGAGATTACCAATTCCAACCGATCGTCATAAATCATCGCGTTCAATTATGGACTGTTTTGCAAAGAGAGCCGTGCATATATTTCTAGGTACTGTGACCTTCCCAGTGACAGTTTCCCCCTTTTTGTGGAAGCGCTTACCTTCGGTTCGTGGTGTATGCCCCATTCGTTTTTCACCGGCGAGAAATTGGTTCACGTTCATAATAATTCTTTTCGACTTTACCATACTGGGTGTCGATGTTTATTAATATTGTAAACGAAAGCGAAGCCACAGCATGGATGAAAGGCTTCGTAAGCTTGTTGCAAATCCGGCCATAGCCGGTTAAAGGTAAAATGCGAAACAGTAACAGTTTGATGTGAGTCTGGCAATTACGAAGTGTTTATGTTGAAATTAAGTTGCATTGTAATCGAAAAGTTTCCAATGACATGAGGTGTTTCCGACACGAGTTTCCAATGAGGAATTAGTGTGAATATTAAACCAGCACTATACGTCTCCAATTAATCCATGATTGCTTTCACAAGCAAATGAGCCTGCTTCTCGCGCACAGGTGGTCTTACTGATCTGGCTTTAAATATATTAATGTACTTGTCTAGGTATTCAGCATAGAAATATGTTCTATTATAAGCAACATCACCTACACATGTTTGTAGTAGTGAAGTTGAAAACTGTGAGAGTTGTTTTTTATTACCGGATATTGTTGCGTCATTCCTTGTCCTAACGCTATTCTATGAGTTATTTGAGTTCCTGTAGTAATAAAACCGACAAAGCTGTGAGGACCATACTGAATAATAAGCGGGAAATAGCTCATCGTTCCATTTTGTACCCATGCGCCTATGCGTTCTCTCTTTCATCTAATCTTAGGTCGGTGGTTACGTTCTAATGCACTGCATTATCAGGATATGTGCTGGAAGCTGGAGCTTTTATTCGATTTTAACTTGTTGTAAACTATTACCATTGAGAATCTAGAATCGTATAACGTAGTCACCGTCGTCACCGTGTCATCGCGTCATCGCTCACTATGATTTTTTTTTGTACCAAAATACAATGGAAACTACTGCCTCTCCCAGTCAAGCACACCAAGGGAATAGCAGTCGGTGCTTCATCCTGCAACACAGGAAATGAAGCAAGAAAAGGCGTTGGTCATAATTTTATTCCTTTCCGCCGGCGGTGCCACCGGTTGGATCAATTTTGTTCGTTTCTTCGTTCGGGAAGATGATTCAATGATGATTCTCGGACTGTGCCCTTCAGCTAGCCCACCACATGAAGAGCAAACGACAGCGCCAGCAGCAGCAGCGCATAATGGAGAAGCTATTTTTAACATTCTTCCATCCTTCCTTTTGAATCATCCCCCATGGGTACAGGGGATACAGGCACAGGGTGGATGCATTGGAATCCTTCGCTAACGCACCATACCTAACCCAAGAATGACTGACCGAACCTCGTCCGATCCTTGTCAGTTTTGTTCAAGCTGAAGCCCGATTCGATAGAAAGTCATCTGAATGCGCGGCTGACATTGAATCGTGTTTGAGTAGCTATTTTCGGATATGCGCTACTTTTATTATAAAGCTAGTCTTTAGTATGGGCAATATCGAAGTATTATGATTATGTTTTCGTTGATTGATAACTATTTAAATTTGGTCATAAATAATCATGCATATCATACATTTCTGGGTCAATAGTTTTACATTGAAACGAAAATTACGTTATTCAACGGCAAAAAACGTCACTAAAAATATTTTTTGAATTATAATTTTTTAGAACATCTGCAATGTCCTAATTTACCAATCGCTAAACAAAACTAAAATATCCATAAAAAACTCCTGCAGCTAGAGTTCTTCTTTTTCGGTCGATGGACCACTGCTGCCCAAATGTATACATTTAGAGTGGTATCTAGCGAAGATAAATCATAGAAAAATCGAGCACAACACCTGAAACTGGAGGAGGCAAAAGTTCGGTTTGGTTTCTAGGATCTGCTTGTGTGACACTTTCTGGTCCTTGCAGCTACTGCAAGTTTTTTTTTACCATTTTACATACAGCCACAGTCATGGCGGCTCCAACTGTTTGCTATCATTCTTTTGCCCGTGCTGTCTAAAAATAAACTTAGCTCGAAGCATACGAAAGCGAAAAGATTCTGACCGGGAGGCAAATTTTGGGTGAATATTGCTGCCCGGCTCATGGACAAATGGTCGAAAAGGAAGACCACGATGTGGGGCCTACTGAGGACGGTGGTTTCGGTGTCGTTCATTAACAAGAACCGGTGGGGATGGTTACCGGAGCCACAATCCATAACGCAAATTTATCGCCCGGCCTGGCGTGTCCCAGAACAGCTTAGGTGTGTGTGTTTTAGTGTGCATGCAAGGATGCCTTAGAACGGTTTGGTATAACTTTTCCACCGTGCAAATCTTTTTCCCTGGACTTTCTGGAGATGGACCTCTGTCCTTTGTTGCGTCGGTCCAGCATCATCTACCTGACTCCCCGACATGGTGATTCGAATTCGTTGATATCCTTTGGCCGTTGTTGGACCGGAAATGGGGTCGCCCAATCATAGGGAACGTGCTGGGGAGGTCTGGTTGGCTGGTCATCTTTTGCTCACTGTTTTCGGGCAATGTTTGTGCAAGGTTGTGCAGAAAATTATCATTTCTTTCGCGACGACTACACTGCTGCTTCTGACTACACACAGTTCTTTCGGTAGTTGGCGGTGTGAAAGTATTATTTATATTTGCGTTTATCAGGCTGAAAAGGGGTTTTTGGGCAGGCTGTGGAACGACGTGTCGTTTTTACACGGTCTGATCTGCATCCGCTGAATCAGCCACTTTTCCGGTCTGTTTTTGGGATAATAATGGACTGCAGTTTGGTTTAGATTGTATGTGTATATGTGCATGTGTGTCGGTTCCCATGCCCTCATAAACGTTCACTGCAGATGCCTTTTCTCTTCTAATGCGGCACTTATGGCGACTAATGGGCAATAATATTCCAGCGTTTTTCGCTGTTGCCTGCTGCTTGCCATTACGAAAGGGATCGAAATAGCACCAGTACACCTATTTAGCATTCTAAATTCTTTTCCAGTTGGAGCACCAACGGGGGAGAGGGAAAGTCTCTGGCGTTTTGTCTGGCACCGGCGGTTCTAGAATCGATAACAAAGGCCGCTGGAAATGTGTCGTCAAGAGCCAGACGCAGAAGCAAGCAAGAGTATCCACCCGTTGTTTACGCGTGCCGCGAGGTCTATGTTTGGCTTATTATTATGCTACACGTAGCACCGACCACAACCCCATAGAATGCGTTGTTTGGAGTTTGATGATGTGAGATGAACTTCGGAGAACTGTCGCACTGGTAATGCTTCCTTCGTTCACGATCGAATTTTCGGACAAAAAAAAAACGGTTTCCGGACATCTTAAGACTTTGGGGGAAGGGGGTGCACGTGGAAGTACTTTGCATAAACGGAAACGGAAAGGGCGTGCGTGCTGTGACGCTGAAAAGCAGCGGTGTTAAATACAAATCAATATTTTACGTTCATCATAGGATAGTGTCGGTGCCGCTCGTTCCTTCTTGGTGGCTGAAGCACTGTTTAAAATGTGTCCTGAGTTATTGTCTTTTTAACTCGTTTGGATTCGTTTTCAAATTCGGTCACCGTTCGAATTCCGTATCGAATATGAAAAGAATATGTACAGCAGCGTGTTTTATTATGTGCTTATGCTTACGAAATGTGCATAAGAAACAAAATTCTGTTAAATCGGTAGTAACAGAAGAAAACCACCATTAAAGGTGGCGCCGTGAACAAAACTGAGTTGTTTTTTCTTGCTTTTCTTTGTCGCTTCAACATTTTAATGGACGCTGTGCGCTTTCCGGTAAAGTGTCAGTCGCAATTAAACCTTTAATTTGTCAACTGCGCCGAGCATAAATTGCTGCTGCTCCTGCAGCTCGTTCGTTACGTGCCGCATTGATAATGGTATGTGTGGGTGAGTGGTTGAGTTGAAAGAACGTTCCTAATGTGGTGGCTTTTATTTCCCTTTAAAATGCTTGATTTTCTGTGTGGCATGGCGTAGACCAAAGAGTTTATTTCGCTGTTAGCGAATAACTTCGGAATCCGACTGGTAGATAATAGCTAATTAAGACATAATTTTCCCCTACTCAGGATTTATTTTATTTGGCTGCATCTTTCTTTTAAGAATTTGTTTCTTCTAATCTTTTCTGACATACCTAAAATCTGTTTGTTTGTCCAATAAATCTGTCCAATAAACAAGAGAGCACGAAATAAATGAAAACGCGAAACGGCAAAATTCAATTTTGCTTTTGCTAAGCAATACCATGCCGTCAGATTTTTTTCTGGGCTTCAATTTATTTTATTGATTTTCCAATATATATTCTCCCCCATTTCATGCTTTTCTGAAATTTCAAAAGATATCATTACTATGTTTTTCTCTTCTTCTTCTTGTAGGTAAGTGGCTGCTTTCGGTACACCAACCCTGTGATGTTCTCTTATTGCGCAAATCATCATCAAAATTTGGCAGCGATTTCAACAGTGGGCTTACTATTAATAGTAATACGGCTGATGAGAAGGTTGATTAGGATGCGGATGAACTTTTTCCTGTTCTTCATAAAAATCTCGTTCCGCGGTCCGCCTGGAAATTCGGCACTAACAACGGCAGCAACGAAATCAAAACAGCGCACAGTTCCTTCCACTTTGCGTTGTTGGTCGCGTGATGGTTTCATGTATGCCAAATGCATACATACGTACCAAGTACGACGCACCCAAAAGCCTACCGGTCGAACCATACCGTCGAGCACCGCGGCCAGAGGAAAAACATTAGAAAACGGCGCTAGAACGCGCGCGGGCTCTCGATTATCATCGTGTCCGTTTTGTTCCGGGGTGGCTAAAGGAAGCGCACAGCGATCCGGGAGCGAGATAGCATAAACAACACACCGCGAGTGTATTGAACCCGGGCTTGAGTTCTTTTTTTCCTCCCCATTATCATGGGTTGCCTTCCTGCCTTGGCTGGTTTGGGGGTTTTTCAAGTGTGCAGTGGTTCACTGCGCACTTATATGTGTACGGACGCCATCAAGCTGAACCGAGCGAACGAGGGAACCTGTGCTAGAGAGACGAATCCGCTGCGCACTGGAGTAACGGAAGGAGGAAGAGAAGATGGGGGGAGTTGATGGTGGTACTGCTCTCTGTGTGTTCCGGGCAAAGGCTCAACTTCTGCAGGGGATGAATATTACGAAAGTATAGTTCGAAGAGATCACAGCGCACCCGAGAGAGCGAGCGGAATCGAGAAGGATAAAATCGAACGTGACTCTCCGGCCGAAACCGACCGAACCAACCGTACCAAAAGGGACTAGGAAACGTATGTGTGTGTGTTTGTGTGTGCACACCAGAATGATAATTCTCTCCCTGGCCAGCAGCAACCCCTGGCCGACCGTACAGAGGCAGGCCGTAGAAGGAAGCCTTTCAATGCCGTAAGGGAACCCTAAAAACGTATTTTCCGTCGCCAGCTTGAGCGAAGGGGACGCCGCCGGTACATCATTACAACATATTCTTGTGTGCGTGTGTGTGTGTGTTCGTTCGGGTGCGTGCAAAGGGCTACCCAAACGGCTCCGGGGGCCTTGCTTGTCGCGTCTGTATGGGTGCGTGCGTGCTCGGCGCACCAGAAACCAGAAAATGCCTGGGTGCGTGAGGGAATACAACAACAATGAGGGGTTGGTGGGAATGCGACGGTATGGCGGTAGAGCGGACGGTGCCCTGCAACATCATCCCGTAGAGTAGGCTTCGTTTCCGATTCGATTTTTCCCCCGATTCGTGGTTCTGAGGTCGGAGGATAGGAAAATAAAACGAAATAAAACGCGGTCCCGTGATCTGTGTCTGCAGAGTGGAGCGCGGAGGGCGACCAGCTGTTGATGGCGGTGTTAGGACTCCTCATGAAATGCATCCGGTTCACGGTGGTGGCTATGGAGAGCGTTCTGGTAGTGGGGCGAGATCTGGTTTTTCTACGAGTTTTCGAAGTGCTTCGATTAATCCGGTCCGTTTTCCTGGTAACAATTAAAAAAGGAACAAGTTTTCCGGCACGACATACGGCTAGATTCTTTGCGTTCGCTAGTGTGTGTCCCGTTGTGAGCTGCCGTTTTTTTTTCTCGCTCGTATAAAGGGGTGGAAAATTATGCTAGCTGAATGATACGCTCTGCACCGACGAGAGAAAGTTATTTGATTTTTAATTTTCTTTTCAATTGTCTGCCGCCAGATGTGACACAATAGTTGTGTGTGTGTGTACACAAGAGTGCATGTTTCGCGAACAATGATACATTATGTTTTTGAAGCCTGTTATACGAAGATGGTTTCCATTTTGGCTAATACAATGAAGCATTTCCAGCAAACTCCTTTGGTGCTTACAATCAGTTGATTCGTCGATCAATCTCAATACCAAACCTTACCATGGCTATGCCTTAGCGAGTTTTGTACGATCGTGGCTTCAAACGAACGAAGTCGCTATTCTATCGAAATCAATCGAAATGATTTAATCGTATCAATTTTTGTTTGTTTGTACGATCATGATGATGGGGAAGATATTCCTGCCAGGGAAGGAGACCAAAAATTTAAATTTCTTCCTCCATTTCCTCACGCCTATGTAGGCTCTCGACACTTCTTCCATGGACTCCTCGATCTCGAACACGATCCCAAAAACTATCAAAACAATTTCAAAGTGAATCGATGGTAACTTTTACTTCGATGGCCGTAACGAAACCTTACGATCTAATTATCAGGTTAAAAGTTTTTTTTTTCATGTTCTTATTTTCATTCTTCTGGCCGTCATGCCGGAATAGATTGAATCGCGTGTGAGTTTCATGGATAGTTTTTTTTTCGTTCTGCACCATCTCGGTTTCAATTTCCCGCGTTGGTCGTAAAAAAGACGGATGGTTCATTGATTTGCTGCAGCGTTGCTCGACTGTTTGAACTTCACAAGAAGATGATGCGTCCGTGTTTTCATGGTACCAAGAGGAAGAAAAAATCCAACGATAAAGTAGAAACGAGAAAGATCGATTGCCTGTGTGTGTGTGTGTGTGAATATTGTTGAAATTGGTATCATCTTGCGTTCTCTTTTTGGAAGGTTGTCGTTAGTTCGGTTGAATGACTGTAGAATGAACATTTATGCTTCTTTAAGCTATGGGAAGATTTTGAGTTTTTTCTCACAATAAACATGATATTTATTATTCATCGTCGTCGGGATTGATTGCCTGGATAACTATTGATTGAAAAGGCAGTTAAGCGCAAAAGAGAGAACTAATAGGGGCGCGTTTCTCATAAGGGTCTTGGGCACACATGTATGTACTTGCGCATTGCTGTGTCCATTTTACCTTCCCATGTGTGAGGTAGAATAGAATGCTATCAACAGTTCTATTGAACGCATCTCTTGCACTCGAAAGGTATTACTAAGTGATAAAAAGCTTCACCAATAATCCTTAACATTATACACATTCTCAGAATATTAAAGGTGATGCTTGCCTTTGGAGAACTACCGCCAAGAACTTGTTCATCTGGTCCATACTATGGCTTCTCCAGTGCAGTACATGGCTGTAGAATTTTAAACTGGTTTCACCTACCTGGTCTCTCTCTCTCTCGGTCTCCCACACTCAGTAAATGTTGATAAAGATGAGAAACTGCTTCTTCGAAATACGCATACATAAATCACATTGCTCGTGAAAAGCTCGTCAGATTCACGATTCTTGCAAGGGGATTTCTATATATCCTATCTTATCGTAATCGCTGCTGTCTGTCTAAGGCCCCGGTTACGTAAAGTAAATTGTGATTATCCGGCATGTCTCGATATTTTTGTACATCGTCTTTAAAACGCATTTCTCTTTTACAGGCTGTAATGCCTCACCGAAAGCAAATCATTACAGGTTTTCTCCGAATAACTTGAGGCAGAGTTTTCCTCTCATTTGCACAGTTTTATATTGTTTATTGGATACCACACCGTACCCTCTCGATTAAACCTAAGCAGTAATCTCTATCGGCTCGTGGCAGCAGCCATGTTTGCTTAGGTTAACCAGTTTCAAATATTCTAGCATAGGCATCAGGCTGTAGTGGAGGCTGTATCATAGACTTGGGGAGGAATTATAATTTTGACTTCTGCTTGCAACCGAAGCCGTCCAAGGATGTGCTCTTATAACCCGCAAAAGGAAGTCGAGGTTGGTTATGAAAAAAGTTTCTGGATGTTTCTGGAAATTATTCAAATTATTATCTTAATTGACACGATGGGTTACAATATTGCTAATTCTGCTAAATTTTGTTAAGTGCTTAGTTTTAATGTGCCGCGAATGGTGATATAATGAAAGCGTTAATGAATGAGCGTTTGTAGATGCTTATTCCTTTTTCTTATACCTTTTGCAGATAGTACCGTCCACATGTATGCAAACTGCTAGTCAAACATGTATTGCAGTTACGAATATCGATTTTATTAGTTTTTTTTTTATAATTTCAATTTTATGGAATGGGTCGTTGCGTCAATAATTGTATGTTTTTTATTGTTTGAGGATAGAAACTGCAAACATATTTTTTCTTTTTGAATTCTGTTAACAATATCATTTCGGTGCTGTTAACAGCTGTTTTTAGTCGAACAAAATCAACTCTACTGGGGGAAACAACTCTGTACCGGGAATTTCCATTACGTATCCGTTTTCTGCTCCATGTTGTCAAGTCAGAGTGAAAAAAAACATAACAAAAACCGATGTTTTCCAACGTATTCGTTTCCAAACACTTGGATTTAAGTGTGTTTTCCGATGGAAGAATCCCGTAGAGGAGTCGATACAGTGTGACAGGAAGTATCAGAAACTCGATCACCATTCCCTGTGTGGTGGGTTTTTGTGACAGGAGGAAACATGTGGTGTGTGTTGGTACGTGTACGTATGCATGGTGTGGCCACGGGCACACTGACGCATTACAACCTCCAGCGGTAATATCCTTCCAGACAGTCAGTGCGGGTGACAGTTGGAAGGAAGACGAATAAAAAGACAAGAAGAAGCTATATCCCTACACGTGCGTGGGATATATCGACGGAAGTGGTTTATTCAAGGCAAACATGTTACAAACCATGTTACGGATTTGGTTGCTTTGGTTGAATTAGTTTTCAACAGTATGCGTATTTTTTAAGCAGTATGCGTACATTTTAGCTGAAGGGG
>JXXA01009296.1:0-13127 GCA_000956255.1 Anopheles punctulatus | reverse complement strand
TGCTCGCCTGCTGAACTTCGCTTTGCGTTATGACTAACCACGACTGACCGCTTTTGTCACCAAAGGTCTACAACGCCCAGAAGCTGATGGAGTACTGCCAGGGTTTTCTGCTGCAGAACATGGTCGCACTGCTGACGTACGACGATTCGGTGAAGCGGTTACTGTTTGCAAAGAAAATCCCCAATCATGACGTGCTGACCGGGTTGCTGACCACGCTGCAGGCTCGCATCAAGGCCCGCCGCATCAGTGCGGCCGCTTCGAACGGAACCGGTGGTGCTTCAGCAAACGGTCCCACCACACCCAACCCGACACCGGCCAGCCGCCCGATGGCGCCCAACGGAAAGTCTTCAAAGTAGAGACACACCTGCACCGATCCGCACGGTTTTCTATAACTGCAGCCTTTTACGCAAACAAAAGTGCAAAATGTACCCGATGTACCATGTAGTAAAGTGAATCTGTAAACTGAAGTGGAGCACAAACGAAAATCCCCAATCGTCCCCATGTACCCCATCCGCTGCGCCCGTTGGTTACGGCTAGCCGGCGATTGCTCTTGTAATCGAAGCATAACGTGTACATTACTATTTGTTTACTACTTTAGTTACTACTCTACGGACACGACGGATAAGGCATATCTGCTGTCATCACGAAACACCTACACGCACACATACACAATTAACAAAGCAATAGGTTTATGTATTTTAAAAATATATATATAAAGTTAAATATACGCATTGGTATAGTTTTTCTGTGAGCAGAGCAAAGAATCTGAAAGTTTTTTTATTTTGCTGCAGTGCATTTTGGAACAGCTTGATGTTGGTAAAATGCCACAGGATCAGCACCATTCCTGAGCATGCTGTCACTAACGGTCATTTCAAATGTGTTTTGCGAAATTTCTCCGAAAAGTCATCTAACGTGACCGGCTTGTAAACCGTTGTGTAGTATGTATGTAAACAAACAATCACCACTAGCAGCAGCACAGTCCATCGCTACCGGCTACGAACCACAGCTGTAAATGCTAAAAGAAGAAAAGTTGGACAATCTCCTTACCATAATGGAAACCAAGGTCTCTGGTGACGAAACTGTTTGCCTAAGTTTGAAGCTACCACCGGAAGTAAGTAGATAATCGTACGAAAAGAAACGCTGCAACACTTGCTTGACACTGTTCTCACACTTCCCGCGTGTGTTCTAGATACTGCACAAGATTTTCGATTATCTCGATTCGACTTCAGTAAAAAATGCAGCGTGCACCTGCCATTACTGGGCGCACGCATTTGCAATCTACTGTTCTAAGCGTTATATGCTGCACATTTGCGAGGAATTGAGCAAACCATATTCCAAATGGTTATCCCCAGTGTCGAACTGTTGCTCCGACACATCATGCCCACATAAGCCGCTGAAACTGAAGAGCCGTTCGTCCACAGTTTCGCTAGAGGTGATAGCGCACACCCTCAAGCATTCGACGCGCCAATACAACGCAATGCGTTTGGACATATTTTACGACAAAATGAATGCTCAGCATATGGAAAGCCTACTGGAAACTGTCTTCCGCAAGGATTGGTTGGCCCGATTGCAGATACTGGAGCTTGGGCTGGGTATACGCAACACCGGTTTAATAAAGTACACACTTGGGCTGAGCGCCGTCTTACCCCTGATGACGCAGTTGAAGCAACTGACCTTGCTGCATTCAACCACCTTTAGCAATGTGAATTTTTTTCCACATTTGCAAATCGAAAACGATTCGCTCGAAGTGCTAATACTCAGTTCGGTGGTGCCGAGAGTGATCAACTGTCCGAAGATGCACCGGCTGGCCGTTTCCTCTCATCTCGATGTTGAATCCATGTTCGGCAGGCAGTACGCACGGTACGCCATGGAGGAACCGTGCTGGAAGTTGCGACAACTGACGGAGTTGACCGTTTCCTCTGAGCTGTCACATGTAGTCAGTTTGTCTCCCAAAGTGTTAGAACATCGGCCCGGGTACAACCTGCAGTTCTACCAGCAGCTAACGAAACTGCAAAGGCTTACCATTTTGAATATGTTCGTGCCGGAACGTTTATTCCAGGGCTTATGCAAGAGTTGCGTGTTGCTGGAGCGTTTGATTATCAAGTACCTACACCTGATCGATCCGGACGCGCTACGCTCGCTGTCGAACCTGTCGCGCTTGCAGCGATTAGTCATCTACAAGGTCAAATCTCCGCGCCCAATTTCGTTTGTCAACGTGCAGGCTCCACTACTGCGAAAAATCAGGATAGGGCCAAACGTGGCGTGCAGCGACACGGCAGCAAACCTCAAACGGATCTCCTACAGATCGTTCTGCCGGTTTGAAAACACGTCAGGTTGTTTCGCTAAATGAGTAAATATTTATAACTAAATATTACCATATCGTTTTATAGTTTCCGTTTAATATTACAAAATCGTTGTCGTCACCGCATCTCCGCGTATGCTGAGTATGTTGAGCTCGAAGCTGAACGAAGGCGCCGGCACACCGACCGTGCCGATCAACAATATGCGTTATCCGAGGTTCCGCAGATTAACGCAGAACAACGATATCCGTTCTGGGCACGCTGTGCGGAGACGATTGACATCGACAACGTGGTCGCCCTGTACATACACGCCAAGGTGAGTGCTGAGCCGAACCTCGCCTGCTGTACTTCGCTTTGCAGACCAAAGGTCTACAACGCCCAGCAGCTGATGCCAGGGTTTTCTGCTGCAGAACATGATCGCACTGCTGACGTACGACGCTTCGGTGAAGCGGTTACTGTTTGCAAAGAAATCCCCAACCTTTACCTTGAGGTTGCTGACTACTACTGCGAAAAATCCAGATCAATATCAGGATCGTTCCGCGTGATTGAGGAAACCTCAGCCAATTTAGTGAATGTTTAAAATTAAATGTTACGGTACGAACTACACAGGGTTGTGAAAATGTATCACCAAGTGTCCTTCAAAAACTCACCAATGATTTCATACATACACCTATATACATACACATACAACCTTACATATAACTACCTTAGGGGTGGCCCGGTGGTGTAGCCGGCCTTTCACACGACAGGACCGGCAACATCATCTCATTCGGTAAGCCAGTAACTATGGGCAGGCATGACTTCGGTCGTTACGCCAAGTAAAGAGAGAGGGAGAGAGATAACCTTACTTAGGTTTACGTGATATTCTCAAGGGCAATGGTCCATCTTTCTATATCAATAATGATCATATGCTCAACGTTTCGGGCCAGTTCGAGAAGGCAATGATTAGTATCTGTCTAGATTGCAAAAATTCTCTCTTGAAAACTTTTTCAACTCTCATTTCCAAAGCGTTGCACAACCGTTGATTCAAAGCCATAAAAGAAAACACGGATCGCAAATGGAAATTATGGGATGGTTTATTTGCACACTTTGCTTCACTCGGATGCCAAGTAAGCGAACGGTTTACGCAACGCCAAAATTTTGCCCACGCTAGCTTAAACGGGAAGCTAAACCATTCTACCACGCCAACTAACTAACGTACGAATAATGTAGAGATTCGCAGGGCAGGAGGATTCGCCCTGAAGTTCCCATCCGTAAATGACGCTTACTCATTACACCGTTTTGCTGCCCGTTTGCTCGGCCTTTTCGTTTTGCACTCTACTGATTATGATAGCTTCCGGAGGCCGGGTTCGCCAACGCGTACGTGATAACATGTTCGTGGAATAGTTCACTGTAATGACCTTATCTAATAGAATCCTAGTTTTCGAATACTCTCCCTTCAGGGTAGGGAGTGCAGAGGAAGCAAAAAAACAAAAATAATAAAATAAACAAATTAACATCCTAGGGGCATGTGGGGAAATATTAAACACATTAAAAACACGCACACACCAGCGCCACAACTCGCCACGTTGTGTGCGATACGTTCAACGAAAACGACAAGCTCGTTTGTTTATCCGAAACTTTGCTATGCGGGAGTGTGGGAGAGGGCCGATGCCGATAACAAAAGACGACAAAATTATCCGCTCACATAAAATTACACCTGGGGTTGGCGCTTAGCTCTTCAGCTTCGACACGATAATGCCGGTGACGACGAGCCCCAGTATCACAGCGACGATCAGCAGTATCAGTACCTTGCGCCGGTATCGGTTTTGATATTCGGCCGCCTTGACCAGCTCCTCCGCGCCGCTCTCCACGTTGTCCACCGTGCGGCCAATCGAGTTCTCGATCGTGTCTGTGGATAGTTGGCGATAGTTAGCAATGCAAGATTGAGAGTGAAGCACTCCCTCCATGTACCGACCGATCACTTCGCTCTGCTGTGTCGTGATGTTGCTCAGCTCACGCATGATATGGTTCACGTCCAGCACGTTCGATTCGATCTCGCGGAAGCGTTGCTCGCGCTCGAGCAGCATGTCCTGCTCGAACTGGAGGCTCTGCTGCAGCTGCTTCTGTTTCAGTAGCTCCTGTTGCTGTTCCGCGGTACCGGGAAGACCGGCGGTCCCGGCGCCGGCACTGTCCATCGCCAGATCGTCCGTCTGGGATGCGTTCACCAGAAACACCTGCTTCATCTTGGTCGCTATACTCTGTGAAGGGAGAGAGAAAGAGAGCCCGAGAAGGGATACAGTTTGTTATTAAATAGTCTATAATTTAACCATTTAACGAATTTATTTCGTTGCGTTTAGAGTCTTCGTCCACATCAATGCCGCTTGCGGAGGAACTAAAACAATCCGGAATATTTATATTGCATTAATTTACGAAGCATTCGAGCCGTATGAAGAGTGTGAAAAAGTAAAATTTAATTTAAATAGTTTTTTTTTGGGTTTCTACTTCGTAAGCATTTAAATTTGCTACATGGCATAGCGTGCAGTACTCGCGAGGGCCTTCGAAACATAGATATTCGGATCGCTTTCGTTCACTTCGGTGGTCTGAGACTCGGAGAAAATCAATGGAAAAATCGAAGAAATCAAAATTACCTGTTGACTTTTGGAGTAAAACTGGACCACCTGCTTGAAGTCGGACGTAAGTTTCTCGACCTGCAGTTTCTGCTGTTTGTCGCCACCGCGTACGACCACCGTCAACCGCTGCAGGTCTTTCGTGGTCGTGGCAATACGTTGATTCGTGCCCGTTTGAATATCATTGCTGGAAATGCGGAGAAAGATCGCGATCGTGAAAAGGGTGCACCGTTTGGTGAAGTGATTGCGCGGATGGCACTTACATCTTATCCCGCAGCGATTGGTTGTCCTTCGCCGTGCCAAGCGTCCGGTTCGCCTTCTCCAGGAACTGCCAGCTCTGCTTCACGAAGATCGTGTTGGCCGCGATCGATTCGCTGAGTGAGATGAACTCGGTCGGGCTGAAGTCACCGAAGTTGCCGTCCGAGGTGGTTGCCGTGCTGGCCATCGCACCGTAGTCCCGTTGACCGATTCCTCTTGGTAAACCGAGACCTTCCCTCGACATCGTGTTTGGCGCGCGTGTTTGGGACTTTCTGTTGGGAACACCCCGCTAAACTGTGCCCGGAAGGCGCGTTTGGGATGAAAAGTGTAGGGAAGAATTCGGCAATGAGTGAAACTTAGTTGACCGTGCACCAGCCACTTCCACTGAACCTGAGGAGCACCAGAACTGTGTAGGTTGTCTTTTTTGTGGCTCCTTTCCAATTCCACCTCCTCCTGATGGTTGTTCGAAGGCGTGCGAGAGCAAAATGTGAACAAAGTAGTAAAAGTGAGATAAGACCTGCACCACACAAATTGTCACCGTCGTTTGGAGGAGCTGATGCTGGTGACTAATCGCGACACACATGCACACACGACGAGCAGCAGAACGCGACCCGCCCCGGGATAGGATTATGATGCTTATCAAAAAGACTAATTCGGGGGCACATACATAGCGATGAGGAGGGTGCGTTTTTTTATACGTACGGGTTAATTACGGACGCAGAAAAGATTTCGCCTGCTATTATCACTAACTTGATTCGACACTGGATGGGAAGTGACTAGAAAAAAGAATACACAACTGCAGAAGGAATCTTGCGGCGCGCGTACCGCATTTCTTCGAGTGTTTCCTCACCGGAAGGAAGCCCTATTGTGCCTGCTTTCTTCTTCTATATCACTCCCCATCCTTTCGTTGATCCATCGTCACTGTTATACCAACAAAGAGTTTCGGGTCGGGGAAGAAAAACTTACCACACACAGTGTGTCTACCGGGACCGTGCTGCGCCCAACGGAATATCGCTGTCAAGTTTTGCTTCTATAGAATGCGTAAGAAAACCACCATCAAATCGGTCTTTATTTATCAAAACGCTTCAAAACACTTTTGTCCGTGACGAGCTACGACGAAATAACATTAAAAAACTTGATTCGAGGTCAGTGTTTTCAATGCTCCCCCCTCCCGTGACAGATCAAAACATCAGGGGCGATTTGACAGTTCGACCGTGAGTCATCTGTTCGGTGCAGCAGCTGTTTTCGTTTGCTGCACTGCATCACAGTGGTCGGTCGCGCGCATGTAAACAATGCATTTTTGAGGTTTATTTAAATTTTGTTTTCGTTTTTAATGATGTCTTCAGGCATGTAAAAAAACATAAACTATTTTCGAATAATTAATTACTGAAATTAAAAATATATTTGGAATAAAAATACACACGACTTTGCTGTGTGAGGATCTTTTTTAACCGTTTTACGACTTTTTTAGGCGCATCGGAGCCGCAAAAATTAGTTACCCAGCGGAGAAAATTATTGTCACCCGCTCGTGACTAATCCGAGTGGTACATATGTTTTCCCCCCATTGCATTTAAAATCCGTAAAGTAAAAGTTTCTAGCGCCGCACAAATCTAGCGAAAATTACCTCCCCCAAACGATTGCGTATTCATACGGTGACCCTAAAATTAGGCGCCCGGACGGTGGTTATTTTCAAAAGCACCACGGCGTCGATTATAATGCGACAACAGACACAAAATGCAATCCATTGCCGGAAAACAAACTTTATAATTTTTGTTAAGTCGCACAATAGCTTCAAGATGAGGATGTTTCTCGAAGCTTTGAATTCACCAGGAAGCCGTTTAGCGAGGAGCAACACATCGGCACAAATGAAACAACATGAATGTTTTTGGAACAAAAGACTCCAAAGAATTAGTAAATAGCTCCAAAAGATTTAGTAAATTGGAGTATTGTAAATCATTGAATAAAGTTACATTATTGTACAATTTTATACCAATTTTCCAAATAAAAGTAATGCACTTTTTTTTAGCTTGATGCATAATTTTAACCCCCCCTCAGCATAATTTAATGCTTCTCCAAACGTACGATCCGTGAGAGCGCGAACATAAGCGATCGTGGTAAGCATGGCAACGGCAGCATTGCTCGCGAGCGAAATTCGATGCTCTCCGTAAAATTGCTCGGGAACTATGGGTTGGTGCGATCGTTCATAAAATGAACATTCGATAAAATTATATTAAAAAGAAAATGGAAATAAATAAACAATTCATTTTTAGTATTGTGTTTAAAGGCAGATAATAATACAATATAGGTTTGGTAATGCGTTCACGATATCACGAAAAATTCACGATAATTTAGTAAAATAAATTATGAATGCTGATAGGTACTGGTGCGAAAAATATATAAAACAGTAAATAAAAAGTGAATAAATATAAAAATGCAAAAATTAATAAATACTTATAGCGATTGTCGAACCAACAACCGATGAGCGAATGCGCCCAGTGTTAGGCTCTCTCGTTCATTCCCGAGTATCGGCCCCAACAAAACATGAGAAGCTGCCGCAAGTTTTCCACCGTGGCCGAAGCAAAACCGCGAGACAACACATAGTATTGTTCAGCCGACCGACGAGCATGATATCGTGCGGCCCCGGATTGGGTCGAGAAAACAGTGCCTTTCTTCCATCTGCACCAGCATAAGTGCGTGATGTGTTGTGCGGCGTTCGTTGTACATGCTCCGAACGCTCTCCAATCGCTTTGGTGTAAATAAATGTCGTGCTGTGATTAGTTTTGTTTGCCAAGAAAGGAAAAGAGGTATCGTGTCTTTTGCTTTTTTTTTGTTTCTTTTGCCACCGTTCCGTGCCCCTGCAGCCGGTTTTACTTTCCGCACGGAGAAAACAGAAAAAAACGCGACCCAAACGCATGCGTTAATTCTGCTGATGCAAATCGGACCGCGTTGAATTGCGCACACCCAACAACCGATCGGAAAGTGTTTCGTTTTCCGAAAAGTGTAGTTCACCGGTGGGTAGAGGGCAGGAAAACTTAACGGTTCGCGTTTTTCTTTTTTTCGTGGAGCGCCGCCGTTCGTTCGATAGCAGCAACGCACGAGATAAGCCGGGAAGAAGGAAACAGGACGGAGAGACAGAGAGAAGGAAAAACGTTCGCCCGAAACGCCGCCACTGTTTTCCAGCGAAATGTGCTTTTTTTGTTGTTGCTGCTCATTTGTGCTCTGTGTGTGTGTTTGTGTATAGGAAGTTGGGCGGAATGAAACCGGAAGAGCGCTTCGTCCCTTTGGAAGCCGTTGTTCATTTGCAGCATATTTCCTTAACCGATTGAAACCGGTGACCGGTGATTTACGTGACATAATCCCAACGTCAAGGTTGACCCACGGTTTGACACTTTTGCCGGTCAATTGACTTCCTTAATTCGGTGCGAACGAAGCAGTACGCGCCTACTACGTTTTTGAAGGAACGAATCCCGGCATCAAGAACCGAACGCGGTGTATGGCTTCCGAAATGGGCAAGACGCTCACAAATCCAAGTAGCCAGCCCAGGGTGGAGCGTACAGCAAAATCAGCTTCTCCGTTGTGCGCAAGAAAGAAATTGGCCGTTGGATAAATGTTAATGTGCTTTTGCTTCGTTTTTCGACAGGAAACCCTGACGCGGCGCCTGAGTTTTGCGAATGTGTGGAGAAGCGTGAAAATTGTATAGTGCACACGGTTCGGTAGTTTTTTTTGTTTTTTTTTTTTATTTTCGGGGAGCTCGTGCCTTTTTTTTTGTTGATTTGTTTGGTGGTACCACCCGGTTGTGCGCCGTGGAGAAGGAAGTGTTCTTTGGGCAGGCTGAAGAACCGGAAGAAGAAGTGTTCCAACAGCAACGGCTGCGAAAGTGGTGATAGTGGCAAGGCAGAGGGGCCTTTATCCGGAGCACACGAACACACACACACACACACACACACACACACACACCTTCGGTTGCTGTTGAATGTGTAGCGGAAGCGAAGAACCTGACCATCATTATTCGGCTTCTTCATCGACAAGCAACGGTAAGTAAATGCATAGTGCGGAGGAGATGCCCGAAAGTGCAACAGCAGCAGAAGCAGCAGCTATCCAAATAGTTTGAAACGGACAGACCGCGGGGCGAACCCTCGGATAGCTTGTCGTCCAAATTTTCCACTGAATTTGTCGTCTAGGTTAGGATCTTTCGGAAAGGGCGGAAGATTAGACCGTTCGGTGAAGTTTGAAGAATGTTTTTAGATACCTTTTGCGCCAGATTTAAATTTCTAAGTCAGCGAAGTACTCCACAATCTTACAGTTTAAGGATCAAGTGATTTCAGGATAGTTGTCCACTAGCTAACCTCTCATTGCTCCCATGCTAGAGGACTGTTTGTAGTTTCTGGTTTAAAAATGTTCTATTATGGCTTCCAAAGGCAGCCTTGTTTCTCCACGTATCTTTGGAGTTTCGAGTTAAGCCGAGGGATGCCAAACGTTCGTCCAGGCTATTTGGGTTAGTATGCGGCTCGGAATGACCAACATAAACTGAACCTATTGTGCATTCCCATCGCTTCTTTGCTCCGGATCTGGCCACGTGCACTGCCAAAAGATGTACAAGATGAGCACACAATGCACCAGGTAAAAACATTCTCCTCATCTCCGTTCGCTTCACCGTCATTATTACGCTGAGTTTTTTCCGTTCGCTTCGTAGTTAGCTCATCCGTGTGTTTTTTTTTAATTTTTTCGTTCACTTTACATTGAATGCTACACTTAAATTACAAATGTTAATTGTTAATAAATTCGGAATACAATTGTGCGATGTCCCACACACACACACACACACACACACGGGGGGGGGATCTCTCAGGTGCAAGAATCTCGCGGGATGCTCCGTCCCAACTCGCGAGCGCACAAAAGCTCATTCCGCTTTTAATGTTGTGTGTGTGTTTGTTTGTGACTCCCAGAATTGTTTGAGGTGGCTAGGAGGATGAGGAGGGCACCTGCTCATATTTCCCACACACCTGCCGTGCCGAATCGACACGGAATGCTGGATCGCCATCACGGATCCGTACCGTTTTTCTCGCCTCTTTCCTTTCGCTGGGCGTTTTTTTTTTTGTTGGTGAGGAAAAACCGTTTTCCACGCAATCGGTCAGCCAGAGACCCCGGGCCGGATGTTGCGCTACCGGCCTTCGGATGCCGGCGGTCAGCAACGCCTGCGTCTATCAGTTGGTGGTGCGGGGGTTGTTGAAAACTGTAGTTTTTGCTTTATCTCGCGCGTTTCGTACATGGGCAAATGAACCGAAACTGTGCAGCGAATCTTCCAAACCGGCGGACCTCTTCTCCCTCACGTTGAAACTCTTCTTCTGGAGCAGACCGAAGCTTGCGGAGCACGGGGAGCTTCAGGTTTGAAAACTTCAGACGCGCTCGGTGCGCAGTGAACCTTTCGGGAAAAAAGCACACACTGGAGAGGAAGGAATGTGACGCAAAAGTAAATGGCAACAACGGCACGGCTTCTTTCGCTGGTGCCGTTGGGTTTCCCTTTTCATGCCCGATCTTCCCGCCTTTAGGGGCCGCCATAAAACGTAGGCGAAACGAGCGAACTCACGCGAGGCGGCATATGCCACACAGTTTCGTTCAATTGCTCCAGAGCTTAGATTTCGCTTACATCACCGCGTGCCTTTTTATTCTCCTTTTCTTTGCCCTACTGGTTTATATCGTTTTTTTATGCTCGTGGTGTGATAGCGTTCTCGGTTCCGGAACCGAGTTGGGTAGGGAGAAATGAGCTGGAAGATCTCTTCGAAACAAGATCCTTCATTGCAAGGAGTTTTGTTGTCAAAATCTCCCCAGCACGCAGCCTTGGCTTCCCTCTGCACGCTAATTGAAGTGTGTACACGTCCTCGGCTGAAGCTGAGCCCTCTGGTGGTCCTTACCAGTGCTGGAAACAGCGTCAACAGCAACCCTTGCCAAAGCTGCAGATCGAACTGCGCGTCTCATTCCGACACACGGATCAGCTCGAAACCTGTTTTCGGTGCCAGCCAGCTCGAGGAAGCTCGCAGACGTAACCGCAGTCTTGCCCAGCTCCCAGCCTGGAGAACCCTCGCGAGCCCAGAAGTGCAGCCTATAAACGTGTTTTACCCCAACCCCTTCCACGGCTACACTGTTTCTCGCTCTTCCCGCCCTAGGAATCGTCGCGAGTTTGGCGATCATTTCTTCTCCAGATCGCACGAGCTGGAAGCACCTGGGAAAGGCGATTAGCGCGTCCCCTGTGTGTCCGTATGGGGAGTAATTGCACCGGGTGGTCTGCTAGGGTCGCCGGGGATTGTTCCAACAGATGATCGCACACCCGGTTTGCGCTGGATGCGCACCATATGCCCAACTCGGTCAATGGAGCCACGCGCAACACCGGGAATTGCAACAAACGCTGTACCATTAATGTGGTTCATGGGACCACCGCTACTGGTTTTCCGTTTTCCTGCGGCTAATTGTTTTGTTTCACAACGTGTTGGGAGGAACGAAAAAGTTTGCATAACGCCCTGTGGGCAGGAAGATATTTGCTGGAGAGAATAACTTCAGATGGAACTACGCCAAAAAAAGACCTCTTTGTCCGCAATTAGCAAAAGTTCCTACAGAGATACCATAGATATAGCAAGCAGTAACTCATTGTAGATCTTTAAAGATCCATCTGAGGTGATAAATTTCACCAAAAATGGAATCGTATCTTCACCACTTATCGTCAGTCTGCTCTTGAAGTTTTCGCTCTCCGTAACTTCAGTTCTTCATTTCGATTTTGTTGTAATGCTTGCTATTAGAGCAATCTCACATCTATTTCTTGCCCAAAACGCTGCTAGTTTTGTAGTTGGCCAATCGAATCTGATCGAAATCTACACACTCCATTGTTGTGCCGCGGACTTGGGTCAATAGGCTTTTCTGCTTCCTCCCTTCGATCGCTCTTGCAAATCTGACACCATTGGAAGATCGCGTCCGAAGAGTTTGGCTAGATTAAATTCCAATTCTAATTGAACCTCTCTCGGGCTGCTTCTGGCGTTTAATCGCGGGTAGGGTGAAACGTGTGCTCGTGATTGTTTGTGGGCCGCGAGTGTACGAATTACGGACAGCATTCTGCAGTGCTGGTCGGACGTTTTCAAAAGCGTTACGCAACATTCACGTCCAAGTAAATCACGCATTTCAACGTACACTTAGGACCTGCTCAACCTCTGCGAGCTTTTAGTCGATCGCTTCATCCCGTCTCGCTGATGAACGCGATCAATCTCAGCTCCAACGTGCAGCAGTGTCCCATTTGAAAGCACATCGTGATGATCGTCCACTGAGCCCTCCGTCCCACATTCGGCGTTGAAAAATTGATTCACCCACTGGCACGGCCGGGTGTTGGTGTTCGGAGGGCGGGCAAAATAACAAACTTCAAAGCGAATGCAACCGGGCCCCAAAATCGGCCCTAAAAGCATAAATACATTAAAACGAAGGGCGAGTTTTTTGGAAGGCCGTCGTAAATCGCGTAGTATTTTCTTGATGCGCGCGCCCGGTTAGACGACTCCAGCTGTGTGAAACGGGGTTTCGGATTTTCTGCTGACACCGAGCCAATCAAAACGAAGCGAGCGTTTTTTTTTTCTGGCCGCAAGCACACGTTAAAGATGATTGCTAATAAAAATCGAGCGCGATTATGATCGGCTCGAAAACCGGGTGTGTGCATTTAATCAAATCAACGGTGCCACGGAGCGCGAATTCATGCTGAGGGCATTCGTTTTTTTTTCTTCTTTAATTTCTTGTCGATCTCGCGTGGTAGAAGGTGGGAAATTAAAAGCCGTCCGAACGACGTTTTTATGTTGCAGCAGATATCGCCGATCGCTTTCGGGATCGGGCTATAAATAACGCTCGACATCGAGGGAACGACGCGCATGTGACGGGTTCTGTTCCGGAACCCGTACGATCGTAAATTTTGCGACCCGATGCTTTTGTTTTC
>JXXA01009294.1:0-16958 GCA_000956255.1 Anopheles punctulatus | reverse complement strand
AAATGAGATATTTACGTTGATACAAATACTTAGGGGGCATGCAATTTGGATGATAAATTATCACTAGGAATTGCATTCCAATACAATCTCCTTAGTGCCTGTTGTGGTCGTGAAGTTTGGTTTAATTTATGATGTATGGCACGCTACAAGCAGCAGTTGCACGCATACTTCTCTGAATAACAACTATGTTGTGAAATATTTTCGAACAATCGCCCATCCATCATAGCGAGTCGGTCATAATCACAGACAAATAATAGTACAATCGTCGAGGATAAAGTAGAGGATATGTATGATCCCCAACAAGTCTCTTGCCTCGAAACACAACCCATCCCAGAGCGGATGAGGTTTTTACCACAAACTGCCATTACCAACCGGTCATAAATGATGAAAGACTGTGGTTTGTGCTGCAGCTGGCGCTAATTTTTGCTCTCATCTATCCAATCGAGCGGGAGCGAATCATGTTTGCGATGTACGTGTGACTTCATCGCTATCAGAAGTTTTGTGGGGCGAGGGAAATGTTAAAAAATCACCGATTGACTATGATTGATACAAGGTTAATCGGAATCCATTACCAGCGGTGGGATGCATTCCGGATGGTTTGTGAGTTTATTATTCTCGAAATGGTTCCCTCTTCCACGTCATGTTCCATCATAATTCACGAGCTCATCAACGTGGTGCGCCATATTGTTGAGTACATTGTATTCTGCCGGTCTCCTGGTTGCTTCGATGTGTTTCTTAGGAAAACAAGCAATATGAGGCGATGGACGATAGAATTAATGAATTCCAAGTATCAATTCCACTTCGACCTCCCGATCGATTCCCCGTTCGGCTCCTGTTGCTACTTGCTGTTCAGCCGCAATGAAGCGTTAACGGGGTCAAGTGGCAATACCGGCCAAGGATCGCTCCCGAGAGAAAAACGGATGGAGGTAGGGCCACTACCGGACTAAATCATATCGACATATGGTGTTGTAAGGATGCTTTTTCACACTGTGAAAAGGCAAAAGGAAAGCGGCTATAGGGAGATGATGTACCAAACCCGGCTGGGGAAACTTCTGTTCAAAGTCTGTGGATTTGATGAAGCTTGGACCTCGGACTCCCCGGTCCCGACCTGTTCGGCAACAATGACTCGAAGGAAGGAGCTGAATTATGATTGATGGCACAGAGGTCGCCCTGGTTTTGCTTGGAAGGAGTTGCCGAGCGAAACTTGTGCGGCACTGGAGAGGCACCCGTTTGATAGTGTGTACCGAAGCCGGGCACGTTTTGCTGATGTGCGGCCAAAGTCGAAAGGCAAACAAATAACACTAACTAACACCAACTCATCCAACTTTACTCACCAGCAAGCGCCCGGCGTACAAGGCCCTCCCGAAGCTGAACGCTTCACAAGAAGCGTCGGGATTGGGCTAGGGGTTCGGCAAAAGAAAACATCCATCTTGTCCGGCAAAAACCAGCAGCAGCCGGGCATTCCCACTGGCATAGAAGAGGATCAATCCCGAACCGAAACTCCCGGCAGCGCTGGTAGCCTGTCCGTCAAAGTTTCGGTCTGTCGACTGCTTCCCGTGACCATACCGTAAATGGCTGGCAGACGTACATCGTGTCGGATGTTGCCGAATTCGGCTGGCGCAAACGTACACATGCCCCACAGGCTCCCACAGCACACACACTGGTTCCCATTTCCCAACACGCTTTTGCGCTCCATTTTCTCCCACCTGATTTCCGTCCGGTGCACGGGAAGCAACGCTCCGACTGTTCGGCTGCGACCAGTGACTTGTGAGCCGTGCTGGAAAATGTGCCAGGAGAAAGCACCGGAAAAGTGCCGGAAAAACGTGCCCACGCGTGGGAGCGTCAGGGTTTGATCCTGGTTGATGAATGGACCATGGGCACGGGGTTGGGTCGATGGGTCGACCGAGCCGTGACGCTCGGTAGCTAATTTGATAGTTTCGTTTACAGGACTTTTGCGGTAGTTTCCGTTGATTGACTTGCCCAGTCCGCAAGGGTAGTGTCACGCGGTGCGATGATGATGAAGAGCGCCTGCGGACATGCAGGTCTCCAACGGGTCAATCTAAAGGCCATCGCCAAAATTGCGTCTGTTAGCGACGTCCAAGTTCGAAACTGTCAAAACTGACGATGTGTGAGATGGTTTAGTTTACATTACTGCTACCCTCTTCATACCATGCATCGTACTACCCTCATCATAGCATCGAGTAAATGATGTCTGTGAGATGAAGATTTTATTAAAAAATTATCTATATTCAGTAGTCTCCTTCTTAAGCAGCATGATGTAATGACACATACTAAATTATTTGCGAGATATTTAAGTGAAAATTATAATGTAGTAGGCTATTTTGAAATTGGTAAAGTAAAATTATCTTGAAACATGTGTATGACACATAAAACATATGATTGCATTTGTATTCCTCCCCACTGAAATCATGCTCGCTTTGGATCGAGATCGTTACAGCAAGGGAATGTGTCAGACAAAGAAGCTCATAACACTCATGTGACAACCGAAATTTGTAATTCAATTGAAACTTGGCAAAATTAAGAAGAATTCAATATTGCCCCTCGTTTGAGCACATCACACACGCTGTGTTCCACGTATCTACAACGGTACGCTAAGGGGTGCGGTCCTGAGAGTTTAATTTATCTAAATCGGAACTTTTCTCATCGAACTTCGAGCACGTGTCGTACTCACATTCACACATTCGCTATCGGTGCCATTTTCTTCAAGTGGATAAATTTTATTCTGTACGCTTACGAAGCACATGATTTCTCGCTATCCCTTGTACCTGGGAAGCCTGAGCTGTCAACGGTGCTGCTGTTTGGTAATGAGAGTACAATACGACAAAAGAGGGGCTGCTGCTGAACTTGGTTTTGATTTGATCGTGCGTTGCGGAAAAAATCCTCTGTAAAGTCTGGGCAAAACCTCTTCGAAACGAGTGTGCCGTTGAAGTACACAGCGCAATATGGTGAAGTTGAAACTTGGTGTTTTTGTTTTCGAAAAGCGATTGCAAAGGCGCTTTCATCGTTGATTGTGCAGGTTGGAATATTTTTAAAAGGTGACAGAACACTTTGTGCAGTGTGGAGAATGAGCGAGTGTTGTAAAAGCAAGACTCTTTGCACATTGCTAGGCGCGAAGTTTTCGCTCAATTGAAACGGATAAAAGTATTTGATTTCAAAGAAAACTTGCACTCACGAGAAGCGTGAGGGAAAGATGAATCTTGCAGCTTTGGGAAGGATGGCTTTCCGATGAAGCGTGGGAAATTCATATGCACAACAAAGGAACCAGTCGGTTGATGCTTTGAAGATGTACCGAATATAGCACCCAAAATTCCAAGAACAGCGTAAAACAACACACGCGTAATCGAACCTAAGATGGCACGCCAGCCGAACGGAGCAAAGAGCAAACTTCTACTAGCGATGAAATATTTAAAACAGCTCCGGTGTGTGTGTTGTTGAAGAAAAAAACAAGCATTTGTGCATTTTATAAACTTCGTTTGAGTAAATAAAAAGAAATACACACATACGAGGCGAGAAACAAGCCTGATTTAAATAGAGAGAGAGAGAAAAAAAACATATCAAATAAGTTATTGCGTGGGTATGCTTTTTCAAATCCGATTAGAAACGACAGCGAAACGAAGGGCAAACAAGCAAACGTGAATGGGGGAGAAAAACTTTTTCCAGCAGAAATTTCGTGTTTTCTAGCTAGTTCAACATTCCGATCGTAGGCTTCACGGGCGACTGTCACAAGAAACAAAACCGATGAGTTGTGCTGCTTTCCAACACAAACGGAGGGATTTTTATGTGATGAGAAAATAAAAAAAAAACTTGACTGCTACTGTTCGCGTGGTACATTCCTGGCTGTTATTGCACGAACTGTTTTACATTAAACTGCAGGTCCGGTAATGGGACAAGGGAATTTATTCGTCGCCGTACAAGCGAGAAATGGTTCCCAGTACTGTAATAGATGCTGGAAAGCAGAGGCGCACGGAAACTACACGATGCATCTACTGCACGAGTGACACGAGCTAGAGCACGAGCTGGAATGGTACCCACGGGGGCACTATGGTCGAGTTGATGCTAGTTCCACCAGCAAACATAACATTAAAAGTCAATGTGATGCAATTCTTCGCAGACTAGAACGTTTGTGCTAGAGGACTGCGAATTCTATTACAACTGGTGAGGCACATGAAAGCGTCCAGCAATCTTTTGATTGATTCTGTATAAATCCTTTGTTGTGATATCATAAAATCTACTGTTTTCAAGCTAATTCTAGTATGAGTGTAATTTACCAGGATCATTATTAAACGTTTTTATCTGGATTATTAACAATACAAATTTCTTTTAAATGAATAACATAAAGCATTCTTCTAGTTCGTTCATTTGCTAGTGTAGAACCTTCCCACTGAACTGTGTAGCAATACACTGTTCGTAATGAAGTAAAACAACACATAATGAACCATTTTTATGGCTGCCTATAAAATCTACTGCGGCTCTTCATTCCGCCCCATCAAATTTACCAGTTGCTCGAACGACTTTACTTCTTCTCCCGAGAGCGCAAATCAATTCAGCAAAAACAAATTGAAAAGTCATTACGTAGAAGAATTACGACTCAACGCGAGTGATGCATTACCAATTCACGAGACGTTTTCACCTATTACAGCAACACGCCACCCCTCAGGGATATCCGAACCACACAAACGGTTCTCTCGTTAAATCTCTTGCTTTCGCTAATGAAATCGATCGCTTCGTTAATCCGCTAAGATGAGACGGAGCCGGGGTGCGAATGGCGAGGCGATACGGCAAAAATTCCACCCTTCTCAGGGCATCGAATTCGAATCCCGATAAATCATCGCTTTATGGGCTTTGTTGTGCTGCTAGCGAGGGGGAGTAAACGTACAATTGTTTACTCTTATTCCTGTGTCTTCCACGCCGAGAGGACGGAATCGCTGTAAATGCCTGAAGACGATTTGCGCTGAGGAGGTTTTATTTGTCACTCCAAAAAAAAAGGAAATTTCACGTCACCAACCTCCGCGTGACAGCAATGAATTTGGGACGTAGTTGGTGTCTGTAATCTAATGCATAATCTTTCCATCTACCAAAGAAAAATTCAAGGACCTGGCACGGGTCCCAGTTCATGGAAGGATTGAATCGCACTACCGAACGAGATGTGAATTGAATAAAAATCCAAGAGATTCTTCGCGACATCGGTGAGGATGGAGTGTGGTTGAATAAATTTAGTGTGCAATGTTCGAGCAAATCTCCGCGCGGTTCGATCGATTTGTTGCCTTATCTGTATGTGCAGACCGTGAGCGTTACACGCGCCACGCGGTGGCGGCCTTTCACGAGCGGAATCCACCGAGCCCACCGGGCGAAGATGAGTTGATCCCATTTTCATCAATTCAAGACTATTTCGCGCCATTGGTCATGAATGTGGCGCGACAATCCGGCTCAAAGGGGGGCGTTGGGACGGCGACCAGAGGCTTTTCTCATTTCGAAACCTTTTATCATCTGCCGACTTCAAAGCCGGATGGCCGGGTGATGCGAACAGTCGAACATTGCTCGCATGGATGGGATGGAAAATGACTTCACGTTGCTTTTCCTCCGTCGCCGCTGTCGACGGCACCGTCGACATACTGCCCTGTGGGAATGTGGCATTTACAAGGACCTTAATTTGACAAGCGCCGGCCGGAGGAATGGGGCCAGGAATGTGCACGGTTCGGGCGAAGGCGACAGTGGTAGTTATTCGCCAAACGCCATCCGAACACGAATTCGAACACGAGGCGGGGTGGTTCGATTCGCCCGAGCATGCGGAAGTGCATGGGAGGTTAATTTGAATAATGAGTTTGAGAGCTTTTATCGAATTTGATTTCTATTCGGGAAGAAGAGGGGTGGAAACCCGGAGGGAAACGGTGCATTTGTAAAGGGACCTTTGCCGGTGGTGGTGAGGTTTATCACCGGAATTCGATCGCTGTACGTGATTTGCACATTGAAGACTAGCCGCTGAGATTGACGATCTGTCACAACAGAAGCAGGAATGAGCTAAACTAAATGAGAATGATGTTGGCGTTAGGATTTAGGAGCTTATTATCGTTAGATCACAGACAATCCCTCTGATGGGATATTCTGCAGTCGAAAGACTAATAACAGTATGAACACCGACGAAAATAACCCTTTAATTTAACATAAATTTCTATTTACAGGATGCTCCTGAATATGTAACATTTTTGTTTAGTTGTGTTTTTTTAAATATGAAAACTAAAAAAACTTTTAGTTTGAGGGAGCATATTTTAAAAAATCAAAACATCATATCAATACTTGCTCGTCCAACTAGATATCAAAGCAATGGTAAATTAATGTTCGCTAACATATTTTTTGTTTTCCTCTTCTATCGCGTAGGGTAAGTACAGAACAGCGTATCGAATATCATGCAAACATAATCAACAGAAAAGCACGTTGCTTTTGATTCATCCGATTATGAGCGGTACAACGATGAAGAAGCATTGATTAGTATCGATTGCACAGCTTCTGCTCCGCTTCATTCACGGGCGACCGATTCGCTACCATGCCGGGGCGGTTGAAGTGAGCACAATTGCAGCCACGTTAGACGGTACAATCAAACACTTTTTACCCACCCAATCCCATCGTCCGCTCCCATTTCATCATGCTGGACGGAATCGACCGGAATCGCAAGAGGAAGTGTGACTTCCGATGCGAATAACCGTCTATGCTACGGCAGACAGCGCGCACACGATGGTACTTCATTTTCATAATTAACTCAAACATAGCCACCGGAACACGGCGATGCGTACTACGTGTGTAGGTCCTTCTCTACGCGACAGGACAAGGATAGGTGCACAGTGGACGGCAGTCGCGAGTCGGTGTGCGTGTGCATGGCGGACTATTTTTACGATTTCATTTTGGAAATAAAATAGAAATTTATTCTTCGGCTAATTAATAGCGACATGACACGAAGATTGAATTGTGATTGTGTGTGCAAAATATTTAGGAGATGTTAAATAGATCCATAAATATGAGAATAAACGCAAACAGTGTCCCTAGAGAGGAATTCAAATATCTATTGCATTTCCAATGCGTACGTCATACGTGGATACATCATGACAAACTGGAAGTTGGAAACACGGTTAACAACACGTCTGGACAACTTCCTGTGCCCTATATTCCGCTTGCATATTCAAAACAAGGTGCTTTTGAAAAAAATGTTATTCTGTGGAAGTTTCTAGCCGAGAAATTTGATGCGAGATAGAAATATGGACAAACGGTTATTGGTATGCACCAGACCGAACGTTTATTTCCAATCCGAAATTCTGCTGCGTGGGAAAATGGTACCACCAGCGGGTGTCCTTTTCATAACGCAACCGGACGCTGTTTAGATAAATGAAATATAATCTCGCGAGTCATGCTCGGAATGCCAGCGCCGATTGATTGGCGATTGTGACAGGGCAGGCATCAAAACGAGCTCGTGTGAGAAACCATCGCCGGGCAAATGCACACAATGCGTGCGTGGGCACCCAAATCCCGGAGTCGTGCCCAGGCTCGGGACTGGGCTGTGCTGGCCAACTGAGGCACACGTGACGATTAACCGAACGGAAGGCTTTTCGGTGATGCAGATATTTGCAAACTGGATTGCACACACGCACACGCTGCTGCTGATTATGATACGGGCATATTTCTCCGTGTGCTGCACGTGTTCGTTTGGCTATTTGTTTATAGCTTGCCAAGTGCATTTCCACAAAGATATGAGTCACGTTTGAGCATACGCTCATCTGGATGTGGCTGGCGAAAAGGCCTTTTGCTATATCCTTTGGAAATCGAACGGCACAATGGGAATTGGAAGCCCTCCGGTCATGCTGGACAGACAACACGAACGCTTTGGATTGATTTCCATGCGGTGGTACGAAACATTCAATCAACACAGCCATCTCACAGGGCGAAATTTAAAATGATGAACTTCTGACGATGCGGCGTTATGGAAGAGAGAAGCTCACCGAACCGGACGTAACGTATCGCTGATAAATATATTTTCCCAAACGACAATCGCTGGTATACGTTTGGCCACATCCGTCGACAGCTAGCGCATGGGTTGAAATGTTATTTCAAATCGGCCGGAAAGGAAGGCCTTGGAAATGCAAATACGTTTATCCTACTTACGTAGTTGAGCGCCAGATCCGGATGGTTGCGCTGGATGCCATCGTCGAGGATTGACACGACGACGCCCTTGCCCGTGTAGCCCTTTTGCCACGCCGGTCCCACGTTCATGTCCGGTCCATCCTTGGCGCCACCGTTCTGCAAAGAGAGATAAAGGGAGAAAAGAAGCATATGTATAGAAAAGCGTTGCGGTACTCCTTTCCCAGGCAACAACGATTGGAAAGCAGCTACGGGTAGTTCGGGGACGGGAGAGAGGGTTCTGTACATACGGACGGGCGGTTAAGCTGTCATTAGCTAAAAGAAGAAGCTGTCCGGAACACAAATTTCCCACTAACTGCCGGCAAAGGCAAACAATATCACTACTATCGGGCAGAGGCATAGCGTTTGTGTCGGTGGGCAAGCAACAAAGAGTTGGAAAGCGGGCGTTGAAAAGTGGTCTTGTTCGTATGAATTAACAGTACAAGTAACGACAGGATATTGAGGACGAAAGACAATCCCACCAGAGGCATCCGCTTGCTCGAGGCTTAGATACCGTTCCAAAGGGTCAATCCCAGGGTGACCGCTCATGTGAATGCGTAATGTGAGAGCCGTAACATTTTAATTTAGTTAAAAAAGCACACACATACACATGCACGTAGTGTCCAGCAGTGCGTTTCCGTCTAGCGGCAGAAAGCGTCAGCATGTAATGCCGGCCGGAAGGACCATTACCATGCCGATACCGGAAGATAAAGAAAGGAGGGAGCAGTGAACCAAAAAAAAGTGCCGACAAAATCCATTGCCTTGGTCGGCATCCTGATTAAATCTGACGACAAGTGCCGCTTCACCGCCATTTTGCGTTGCCCGTTCTCGGATTCCTGTTACATACAGCGCTTGCCCTATCCACCAGCATCAAATCAGAGTCGGAAACAAAATGACCCGCAAAGCAAACCTCGGGCACGACACCGTAAAGGGTGGGCAAATAATTTAAGTAATGAATTTGCATTATCCTTAAGAGCAATCTAATGGAACTGTTACGATGATGCCGGGCGAACCGTATAAGTTAGATGATAAAAATTAGTTTCCGAGCATTTTGTAAATATTTAAATGGAAGCATTGAGACGGGTTTCGGAAAGGTTTTAATATGATTGCTACCTATTGTGAAAGGTGTTATTTTTAAGGACCTTGGTAGAGTTTCATATATTGACTGTTGTAAAAAATCTAAGTTAAAGGCAGAACTAACGGATCATTAAAAATGTTCTAAAATTGTGTTTTTTTAAATAAACCAATCTACGTTTATCTACTTTTGCATGGTTTATTAACATTTTATTTGATCGTGAATGTAACTAGAATTAAACTTATAGAGCTGCGGTGGAAAGCAACGCAAAAAGGTTTTGAATAGTTAAAAATATAGAAAGGAAAACCAAAGAAAACGATGCAATATCTAAATTAAATTTAAATAATTCACACTTCAAAAGACACATGCTTTCCGAAACATATTGCTAAGACGGAAAATAAACAAACTTGCTTTATTTTTGCTTCTGTGCGTGATTAAATAATAATCGCACCGAATCCTGAGATGGTAAACGTTAAATATGGTAAAAACGCCACGTACTCCAAATTTTTTTTCAACGCAAGAACATCATGCTCATGTTGGTGAAGGTAATAAAAAAGCGATGGTCTCAATGAGAAAATAATGAGCTACATCTCTAACCACCAGCTAAAAGCACGCAATAAATGTTCTATTTTTATTAAAGCTCAACAACAATACCGACGGGAACTCAACGAGCAACTAACATAAAGACTTTTTTGACATCATATCTCCTCCTCTTCCACGATGCCGGAAGATTGCGGTTGTGTTTATCTGGATGTCGTTTGGGGATTTTTGTTTCGCAAACGTAAGATAGGCATTCCGAACACATACACTCATACGCGTCTCGACCCCTTCCGGATTCCCCTATTCCGTCCGGTAGCATCGTTACCGCCACTACACTGAGCTTTTCGCTAATCGGCTTGCCGGTGGCGGTGGGCGGCTTTGTTGTTCTTTGTGACACTGCAAACAATTTTGCCGCTCCTGTCGTAATCGTGCGCACGTACACATGCGGGACACACATAAAGTGGCGCATTTTAGTGATGACTTTTCACCGAGATAGTCATCGTCTTCGCTGTGGTACGCGGCCTTGCAACGTCGGAATGAATCTCGCGCTTATAGGAAGTAAGAAACAGCGGCAGCAACAGCAGCCAACGCAGGAGATTTGCGCGGTATGCAAATGTTAGGAAGCAAATTCCATTTGCGCGGCGAGTGCCGCTTGTCGGCGACAGGAGCAACTTTTCCCGCCCATGCCAGTGTACGCAAACACTGCCAGTGCCAGCGCCAGCAACAGCTTATGAATGTTGCAAAATTCTTGTCGCGCTGATAGTTTGGAAATCAAGTTTATGCTCATGAATGTACAAATTTACCCCGTTCCGCCGTGCCGCCACGGTAGGTCACACCGAAGCCGGGAAGAGGCCGGGATTCGGAAGTTTTTACACGACGACGCGAAACACGGTTGACACACAGTTTGGGAAAACAATTTCGTTTATGACGCTCCGCCCAGGTGCCGAGACAGGCATAGCTTTGATGGGGAGTGCAATGGGCGGGGGGAACGAAATGACATGTAAGGGAATGTGTCACTGCTTAGTTTTTGAGCTTCCTTTCATCTCACCTTGCCCTTCGCTTCTCATGCGCGGAACTTGCAACTTCTGCACTGTGGAATGATTGCGCACGTTCATTTTTCATTAGGCTTACGAATTGCATAGACACATAAAAAACTTATGATGAATATATTTTCCATGTCCACCAACAAACAAAAAAAACGCACAAAGTCGTGGTGAAAACTAGGCGTTGGAAAATAATCGCAAACGAGCGAGTTATGGGCGAACTTCCTTAATGAGTTTTCAGGATCACATTTTAAAGCTATAAATCATATTCATTCGTGGACGAAAACTTTTCCACCATCCACAACCATACACACACACACACACACACCTAGCGCAAAGAAAAATTTGGCACGGCATCGTTCCTTACAGTGAAAGTTTGCCAATTTCCAACTGCACTCATTTGCTGCCGGCGGAACGTGATGCGAGTATTTCTTACTTTTCGACATTGCATTATTATTATCAATATTTCATCAACGAAAATAGTACAAAAAGAAACCATAAAACAAATTATAACCAACTCCCCTTGGTGTCATTGTTTTTTTTGCCTTTTTGTTGGTAAATTCCATTTTGTGGTGTTTAAAAAGCCCACAATGAAATTGGAATTAAAAAAAATGAGTAGTTAACAACCAGCCGGGGCACCATCGCGCCAACGAAAAGCTGTCGCTGTGTCGCAGAAGGTGTTGGCGACCCTCACCCCCTCACTAGAAGGGGAGAAAAGGCAAGCCGCGGAAGCTAATTATCGTTTACGGAACACTGGGCTGGGGCAAATGAAAAATGAATTAATTGAGAATGTCAGCGAAATGCATGTTTAATAAATTTATTGAGCCACGACACGGAACGCAGAAACGTCCAGCCCAACAGCGGACATTCCGCGCAGGAATGATTGCATTTGGCGGACTGGCGGTGGTGGTGCGGGAAGACCGGAGTGTTCCGTTTCCGTCCCTGTTCGCGAGTGTATCTGTGGAAACCGGGACATGGGGTTTTGTGGTTGTGTTGATTTAAGAGCTCCGGTACAACCTCCTGGCCCAATAGAAATTGGGCCAGTGAATTTAAGGACGTTTGGTGTGGCCGCGTTCGGATGAACGTCCGGACCGGCAAACGCCACAACGTCCAGGAAGTGCGTGGTGCGTGTCGTTTGATGTTTTCATCTAGCGCTCCCGGCAGTGCGTTACCCTTTTCCGCCGCCGGCGTGGGAATAAATATCACATTAATTATGCACCAATGTGACCTCGCGTTTATGAAGCGGTTTTTAGCGCGCCCACAGTGCGGAAGAAGTGATCGAAATTCAACAATTACGGATTGTTCAAACAATAGTTCAATCGTAATGTGGCAGAACATCACACTTTAGAAATTTGTGATTAACTGGCTGGCTTGTTAATAATATATTCGATCTTAAAGTAATTAAATTCCGGCAAACTCGATGTTTATAAGGCTTAAAATTCATTCCACAGCGTTGTTATTTTTATGGAATTTTCATCAATTGAAGGCACTTAAAAAACAAACTTTGAACTCTTTCTCTCTCTCTCTCTCTCTCTCACTAACTTTCTCCATAGTGCGTCGTCCAGCGCAGTTCCAGCTAATTAATTCGTAATTATATCGCAGTTCAAAGCGAAGCACATATTTTACCGCCGCCTGCTGAACGTTCGGTTGATACGTTCTTTCGCAACGTTTTGAGCATGAAGTTTGCCTGATTGCGATAGTGACACATGAGAGAGTGTATGAGAAACATCCAGCTCGGTTTGTATCAGTAGCCCATCTAGCAAACGATAATTTTCGCGCCAATCGTTTGCCGAATGGAAATGAGGATAATTTATGCCCGATGTGTAAATTGATCTCGCAACACTGGCTTTAGGATTGATGGGAGTGGGATATGCTCGGGACGGTTTTAAATCCCGCGATAGAATATGATCAACGTGGAAGGATTTGTGTGGGCGTGACGATGGTGGACGATACGCGTACATGTTACTAGTGTTCGAACCGGGCGAACAGCTCATCGTTTGATTAATCGTTGGAATTAATGGGTTTATTGTCGAAGCGATTAGAGTTGAGCGAGCTGAGGGTGGCTGTGCGAAAGAAGGCCACTTCCTCAAACTACGGGCTGCTGTCAAGCACAACTACATCATGTCAAGCGCACTCGCGGTCATCCCCCGATAAGCTGCACCATTACTTGCACTGGCTAATCGAAAATGAATGTGCCCGGTGGAGCAGCAGGTTGGGTGAGATTTTAATAAATCATGAGCGGGTCGATTCATGCCACAACTCAAACCCTCCCCACACGGTTGCAACGATGCCTAATGGGCAGGATGCTTCCTTTCCGATGTTAATTGCAGCCTCCGGGGAAGAGAGAAATGACTGCAACGGTCCAACGCTTTAAATGCAACCATCTGCACGCTCGTTAGGTGCAGGTTTGAGTCAGTTGTAAACTTCGTCCAGCATAATTAGCTGCGGTAAGAGGTATGCGTAAATTGTCAACCACTCCCCCGCAGGCGATTGAGGCCGATTAATAAACATACGGGAGGGAATCGCTGGATACGTTTCAATTGATGCGCGATTTATGCGAGAGCACACAATTATATTAATTTATACGACGTATCAGGAGATCAGGATCTTGATAGGCGTAAGGTGTGTTACGAATCATAATCTGAATATAGTTAAGAACTTTGCAAACAATTTGCACGTTGTTTCAAATATTGCATATACAAATTTAAACTTCATTTGAAAAATCTACTGCAAAAACGGGAATAAAATACCCGAAACTATTTTTGAGCTTAATCAATGCACACAAATACGAGTGCGAGAAGATAGAGCCACCAGTTAGGATCAGCTGTTTAATTTACTATAAATCAAAGCTGTCTTGCAAAACGATTGCCAAAGCGATGAAAATTACTGCTGCAAAAACAAAACTGAAACCGGAATTGACACTAACGCATCCGTGCCAAACCGTTGAGACGATAAAAACGCGGAACGTCTTAATGTAACATTCTGTAAATTTATTGATGTGTGAATGAGCTTGGCTGCAGGAGAGAACGAGTGCGAGAGATAAAAACGGAAGCCACCGGTTCCAGGGCAAGGCACGGCGGCACGGTGGCACGGTGGCAGTAAACTAACTGGAAAATTTATGTAACTTTTTTGTCAATTCGCAACCGAATCCACGGGCTCTCGTGTGCTGAGCGCGCCCGAGATGTTGATGACAGTTTCGAACACGCTAGCTATCTTTCCGCTGCCAATTCCACCGCATCAAACGGCGTAGGGGAACTGGTTGGTATTGGTGGGTTCCTTTCTTCGGGTGCTAATATTTACGACCTTTCGGAAACGAAACGATTACTTTTGGGTGTGCTGTAAAGATGCAACCTAGGAAAAATGCTACACACACATACACAAAAAAGGAAAACAAACCAACATCACTGTACAGAAGGAAAGAAAGAAAGTGAAGAAAGTTATGATGAACGACCGAAAATGAAATGGAAACCCCGAAAAGCCCAGTGTGTACGGTAAAAGGATACCATCCTTTCCCTCCCATCTCCATCAAAAAAGGACATTTAACAACACAAGCGAAAAAGGAAATACCAAGCCGACATATCGATAACGAGAGAAGCCTATTTTCTATCTCTGCACAACTTCTGACAGCCCGTGCGACGGAGCCGTAGATCACTTTTCACGACACCTCCTTCACGCTCCGAGAAGAAAAGCCGCATCCGCATGGGTCACAACTTGCGCCACAAGAGACGGAGAGGGAAAAACCGGGAAGGAAGGGTTTGGCAATATGAGCCTATTTGCACGCGCGAAAGTTGACTACCGAAATCCCGTTTTCGAAAAAGTAATTAAATTCAAATTCGTAAAGCTTGCATGCCGACGGCGTCGGTGTTGGTTTGCGTATTTGATTCGTCCTATTACGCGAACTCTTTTCCCGAGCATGGATGAACGGGGAAGCAGGGTTGGAGAAGTTTATTTTCGCGCCTTCTCCGCCTCCGGTTGCGCGGGTCATTAGTCGACTGGGGCGTTCCCGTGCCACCCCTGCACATTCATTCCATTCCACGCATTACATTCACATCCGGCGCGGCGGAAGCAGCCTTGAACGCCACCTTCCGGTTGGGTTTACATGCGATGCGCGAAAACAGTGACGAAGAACAGAGGCAGATATGAGATGAAATAAAAAAAAAACAACACACCGGAACAGAAGACGAAATCGAAACGTCAGAGAAGGATATCACATTTCCAGCAGCCCCAGTACCAGCAGCAGTAGCGGAAGTACCCATTTGCAGCGCAAAGCAAGGCGCTGGTCGCGAGGTGGAAAAATACATAAATCAAAAACGCTCTCGAGCAAAAGTCAAACATGCTACAATTTCGAAAGGATTAGCGAAGGGTCGTCCTGCAGAGCACTTTGCGAACTCTTTTGTCGAGGTAGTTTCCTGCGCACGTCTCTGTATTTGTGTGCATGTGTACTGGGCAAGAAAATAAAATGCTAGCAAACCCATATCAACGTTCACACACATACACCAACTCGCGCCCATATGTGAAAACTCGTTATAAAAACCAAACCGTGTTGCGAATAAAAACCTGGTAGCAAGATTTTTCTGCTCTCGGGGTCCCTGAACCGAAATTTGCCCCCACTAGTTGAAGACCGGCTAAAAACAACAAACAAGACGAAAAAGAAAATATAGCACCGAACACAAACAACGTGGAGGTTTTCTCTCATCAACGGGTGCTGAAAAGTCGACTACCGAGACGCTTGCGATGCGTTCTTCGAAAGAACAATATTTGAGCCCAAAATTCGCGTCGCTTCCTTCTATATGATTACATTTTCTGCCTCGTTTCCACGTGCTCACACATGTGAACACATTAGTATACACATGCACACACACCCATACACACACACACACACACACACCCATACACACACATTAAGCTCTTTATCTTATTGGAACATTTTTTGAGCCATCTTATTTTTCCATTGCTGATGCCTTTCACCGAGACAGTTTTCATTCGCCTTATTTAAGGCCCAGGCGAAACCGGTGCAGGCGTGTTTATTTTGATACGCACACGAAACTCTTGGGTCGTTGTGAAGCCCGGGTCTGTTGACGGCAGACCTCGAAAAATTACTTCGCTACCTCGGGGCGCTTTACAGCGGTGTTTGGTTGCGTGATAAGAGGTTTCTTTGGTACGAGTGCGGGCCAATCGACCTGTTTGCCAACTGGTGCGCTGCTGGTGGGTGGAGAATTAAATTAGCATTAAGAGTGAGAAATTGATGCCAAACCGATTGTGACGTTCAAGTTGCACCTGTAGCGAAATGTTTCGGTGCGATAAATTATGCAACGCAAAGGTTAATCTTTACGTTTGAAAAACAATGCGAGTATGCGCCGTTTTATCCACCAACCAACAGTTAAACGGTGGGAATTTTGGTGGGATTTTAGTTTTATGTTTGAGATTAATGTATTAGCGTGTAGCAGAAGGGATATTGGAAAAGCATATGATACAAGCGCTAGAAAACAAAAAAAAAACTACTCCGAAAACCACACGAACAGAAGCAAAACGATTGAGTCGAGATCGAGAAGAACACCTACGCTACTCACCAGGTACCACTGTTCCTTGAAGAGTGGATCGGGAAAGATGTTGTGCGTGCTCGTGTCGCGGTATGCCATCCTCGAGCCGGACACCAGCGACCGGAAGCCGGGAAATCGCACGAAATCTTGATCGAACGTGCTGTAATCTCGCTTGTATCGGGACTTTTCGTGCTGCTGTTGTACCCACCGGACCTGTGAAAAAGAAAGCACACCAGAGAGTGATGTGACGCGTCCGGATGATCGATCGTAAATGATTGCGTTAAGAGCATGCTTACCTCCGGTTCAGTGTTGAGTGCGGCATGATGCACATCGCTACGATCCAGTGACCGTTTGCGAACGTGATTGTGGTGGAACAGGTAGTATCCTTTCAAGGACCCGATCTGAAAGAAGTACGACATAGAACAGATGATTAGTATTGACATTATTTTATAATAACGGATAAATGTAGAGTGGTAAAGTGCGGGAAAAGCAATTCGATAAAGAGTATGGTGTTTGGGGAAAAACATTCTTAAACAGGATATTTTTACGCCATAATATAAATACTGTCAATGGGGC
>JXXA01009291.1:0-13571 GCA_000956255.1 Anopheles punctulatus | reverse complement strand
GGGGGAGGCGAGACGAGGAAGTAAAGATCCACAAATGATGGGTGGAATTTTATTTCTCTTCCCCGAAAGCGAAAACTGGCAGCGGCAGAGAAAATATTAAAACACATCGCAGCAGCGATCGGACGGAAAGGGAAAACGCGAAGCAGATTCAGCAATTTCACTTCTCCAGCTTTGCTGCTTCACGGCTGTTATTGGACGGCGGTGACTGGCTTATCTGGTTTTGGTGGTGGTGATAAAGGTGAAAGTGCAAATTTTCCACCGCAAATCCCCGCGCCAAAAAGCGAGATTGGGAAAAATTGATTCTTTTCTATCGCCCGAGAGCGTGTTGAAAAGATAACGAGATGCGAGAATGGGGGTGGGGGATGGGGAAAGGTGCGCTCTTGTGGCTCATTGACCGAACGGGAAAACTCCTCGCGCGGTTGCTTTCGTGTGAAAGATGATGCGGCGAAGATGATGATGTGATAATCAGCGCTGCTTACGCGAACACAAATTCAAATATGGTGTTGGTTTTTGGTGTTTGGTTTTCTTTTTTTTTTTAAATCAATTTCCATTCGAGCTCAATCGATCGGGGGGTTAGGTTCATTATTTTCCAATTTCAAAGCATTATTTCTATCCGATTGGTTGTGGTAGGATTTTTTTTCTTGTTACACATGAATTCCTGAGTCAGCTTGAAGAGTGGAGGGTATGGAAAAAATATTTGGAAACTGGAGAATGTCTGCTCATATGGTTCTGTGGTTTCATCCACCACAAAGCATGGTATTATTATCACAAAGTTCAATTAAATACTACAGTCGTAACATTTTATTGAGGTTAACCAAATTAAATTCCAGGTTAATTGTATTCGCTCGGTTTATTTATTATTAAAACAAGTTATAAAGAAAAATGAACAGTTTAAGGTCTATTTATACTTCAGTAAGGTTCGTTTAAGCATTCACTTACCTCATTCGTAACAATTGATGAATCAATTTATAATCATATTTCATGTAAAGTGGATTAAAAAACACGAACCGCAGAAACGCCAGAAGCGGTATTAACACAAGGATTAGTGAAAATGAATGATGTTTCGCATAGAAGCGCCTCGGAGACCATGGACCTGATTTTTTTCACGTTCATTACATCTAACAGATGAGATCCTTTATGCATGAGAAATATATATACTCCACGCGCCGTAGCTATGCCTCGAGTTTGTCATCTTTACTAATCCTTTGTGAGTCCTTCGAAACTTGTCGCAAAGATTCCCATGTCGCCGGGTATGATAAGATGTCCTATGTTTACGAAAGAGAAGCTTATCACGTACACCCGCGCCTGCAGAGGGTTTCACCTTCTCGCATTCTTTACGGGGCGTTTTGGTTGGAAAGTATTTTAAATTTTTAACGGCTCATTTAACATTCATTCACTCTCTATCTCCCTCGCCAAGGGAAGGAGCCTTTGAGCTGTTGGGTGTGATATGAATTCCCTGGCATTTTCCCTGACGGCAGCTGCTAATGAAATCGTGGGGTGGGGGGTTTGCCATAGCAGCAAGCATATTACATCAGTCACCGAGGACTCTAAGCACACGGGGTAATTAATCTTCATTTTCGGTCGGTACGTCGGTGGAGCGTAATCAGCGGGACACAACATTTTGCTCCGGAGCAGAAGGCCGTTTCTGGCCGCCGCAGCACCCTCCCCTCAGCGTGCGGCTTATCGGTGGAAAATATATCAATCGCCTACAACATCGCGAGCGTCCGTCCGTTACTCCCGATCTAACAATGTTGCTGGTGTGTGACGTGCGATATCTGCTTTTTATGACTTGTCGGTCTGACCGTGAACCCGCAGGATTCTTCTTGGGTGTGTGGGTGTGCACGCGAGCTGTGTTCCGGCCACTGGGAATGGTTTAATCGAGTGAAAATGTGCCTCCTCCCGTGACCCGCTACATGTCCGGCTGCAGGATAAAGATCATTAAAGAAATTTCTTTCTCGGGACAGGGCCAGCAAAATGCAGGATGTGCGCGCGCGCCTGTTGTTTTTATTATTTGTTCATTTTAACGTCGCTCAAGGTTGCTCAAGGATGGTTGGGGGCATCGCGTCAACGGTGTCGGCGGCTGCCCGGTTCGTTATGCTGGTGGTGTAGTCGTTTCGGAAGCGGCTGGAGTCGATTGCTGGTGGTCGTCCGACAAATGTTCGGCGATGCCTTTTAGCAGGTCACCGAATATTGGCGCGTGGACGATTTTATCCACCAAATGTTTGGCTGATTTGGCGCCGTGATCACCTGACGCTAATTTGGAGAAATGGGATTTTGGAGATTAGTCGTGGAGATAGTGTGTGATTCTGTTTCGTTTCTTACCGAGTGCTAGAAAAGCGACGACTAGCAGGAGGACGATTGTGAGCTTCATGGTTGTTGTTGAAGCGTTGTTTTACAGCTAGATACACAAAACTGCGTTATGAAGAAACTCATACCGAACTCTAGCTTTTATAGTAAAGTATTAGTATTTTTTTATTGAGCACACGAGAGGGATGAAAAGCTGCCGATTTCTTTGTAGTTCCGATGGAAAATTAATGTGTATATTAATTTTTAATTGAAATAACGCCGACGAGGTTTTTTCGCGAAGTGTGTCTAAAGAAATTACTGATAAGAAAGTACTCATTATTGCTATTGGTGTTTCTGTAATTCCGTCATGTGAATTAATATATAATTTTAAAATAATATATTTTCTCAAACAGCATGAGTAGAAGAGCTCAATTAGCAGGGCCGATCCGATTAGCGAATGGGTAAAAACAACTAAACATCGACAAACTTCTAAACTTATCTCGCGTGCCACTATCGTGCAAGTATCATCCAAGCAGGGGAGTTAGAAATGGTTTAAAAAATTACGAATTTTCCGAATGACAAGCTCTGCAGACAGCACAGCAAGAGAGCAGTGCAATAAAATATCCACACCAACGGATGAGAACGAACGTTAGCATAATAACGGTGTAAACCTGAAGGAAAGTAGACAACATTTCTTACGCTTCGTTGCATCCCGGATTCGTTGCCGGGTGTAAGTTGGCTGTGTGGGATAAGGTGGTTGTACTCTACCGAGACAAGACTCACTGTCGAGCGCTTACGGTCTTGTTCCGCTGTGTTCCGTGCGCGGTGCATTTTGAGCTTCGCAACGTTCCAAACCACGAGTAAGTGCTCTCTGGAGGACGATTTCTGGAGGATGGTTCCCCAACCCGGGGGCGCTCTCTAAAGTGATGTTTGTGATGTCAATTTGAATTTGCTCCTTGCTCCCACTCGTTCTTCCGGTGTGCATACCCCCATATCCGGCACGGCCAAAAGAGGCAACCCGGTGGGTGGTGGATGCAAACTTTTAATATTCAAGGCGCGCACACACACAAGGAAGCTGCCGGTTTGAAAGGAAAAAACAAATTTGGTGGAAAAAGTATGTATATATTTCTGCCTGCTGCCTTTCCGTCCGTGCGGACGTGTCGCTTCGCAGCAGATTCATGTCTGTGCCGACAGAGATACGGGCCGAGATTATTGTGCTGATCTGGCTAATCGGCTGAGGAATGGATTTAAATGTGGATTTGCTACGCGCGCTGGGACTTCCTCCTGACGATGACGACGATGACGATGATGACGATGACGGCGAGTCAGCTTTACTTTTGTAGTGCATTACGCTAATCGAAAAGAAGTGCATTAGTTTTTTATGGTGCTTCTGCATCGTTCTTCGTTTGCCCAGAATTGGCTCTGAGAAGGAACTGATGGCAGAGTTTACCTCGCTGTAGTACCGTGAGCCGTGCGGCGCTACTTGACTGAACCACCATTTGAATTTCACATAAGCCCCAGGCACACAGCTAACTTTAAACTTCAACTTTGTAGCCAAGCCTTGATGAGGCTTGCTGGCTGGCTGGCTGGCCCCGACTCATATGCGCGCAGTATTTGTCGAAGAAAAATAATAAGAAAGCAAGCGGTTGTGTTTTGTACCTCACCAGGATCACCAGGAACTGCAACTTGTTTTTTTTTTGTGTTGTTATTCACGCGCTGTCACTGCCGGCATATCGCAACGACGATGGGATTATATTTTATTTGCAATTTTTCAATCAGCATTAAAATTATGATCCATCAACCGCGGTAGCGGTGGGGTATTTATTTTTTTTTTTTTTGAGGGGTTGGGTTTGCTTTGCGGATCTTCCCCAGACTTCGGTCGAAACCGTTCCTGCTGCTGCAGCTACTACACTCGAATGATGTTTTTCTCATGGCTCGAACCCCAAAGTATCATGCTTTATTTATGGCGATCGTAAACGAAAGCGAACAGAATTATCATCGTAAAAGCAAATTTTCTACAGTTATTGAAAAGCACGCCGTAAAAAGTTGGCGTCGGGTTCCACTCCGGTCGCTTGGCGCTGACCGGTCCGCGGTGGGGCTGTGACCAGTGGAAGCTTTACGCCTTTTCCTGAGCTTTAGCTTAGCTTCCCGCGATCTTTAAGCGATTTTTTTAGCTCCCCTACCCGCAGCTCCGTTCGTGGCGTCAAGACTGGTTGCAGTTCTTTGGCGCGGTCAAGTTATACATTGATGGGTGAGGCGGGACGAGGCCCATGTTCAACAATATTTCACATGCCCCGGATGGATGTTTGATGTGTTTGAAATGAAAGAAGCGTCATTATCTATGCCGAAGAAAAGAGGGAAGTAATGGAGCAGCTTTACGACTGTAACCCTCTTACAAATAATGCATGCATGTGCATGGTGCATTAAGAATTGTGATTGGTTTTCGAGCGAACCGGTCATTTTTGTAATGGTGCATGACACATGGTAATGAATTGAAGCTGTTATTTTGCTTCGCAAGGGTTGGTGGATATGTGATCTTATGTTTTTTATCGCTCTATATCTGGAGCTGTCTTATGGAGTCTCCTCACTAGGTTGCGGTATGAAATCTAAATAGTTATGACTCTCTTAAAAATAGTTGAAAATTCAACCATAGATTCTAATGTTTCAAATTGTTAAGTTGTCTTGTCGTCGAAACAACTGCCGCAAGCTGAATCAGAGATTACGACTTACAATAAATGACAAGACACAATTCGTCGCTATTTACTTCTCGATGACTCTATAAACTGTCGTGCCGCAATCAAGGGGCTACAAAGGCTGTGGCCGTCCAGTCGCTACCATCATCAGCTGTTACCAATTGTTCGTAAAATAATCGTAAAAACACCGTGTGGCAGCAACACGGCAAAGAGACGGTCGCGTCGATCGATCGGGTATCGATAAAATAGACATTTTTCTTTATTCATTATTAAGCGCTTCTTCGCTTAACGTGCGCGTCGTCGTTAAAACATGATGCTTAAATGCCCGATTCGGCGTGCTGCAGCAGGAGCGACCGGAGCAGCCGTCTCGGACGTTGGACAAATCCCAGGTACAAGAATACGACTGCGCCGGACTCCCATTACGATCGGAAATGGATGGGCTTTGGCTGCCGGTTACGGCGATCACAACAAGTGCGATGAGGGTAAGTGTTGCGCGTGTGTGTGTGTGTGTTGCTTCTGGAAATTGGAAACCGGTGCTCAAAACAACATTATTACCTCCCGTTTCAGCATCGTCGCAGCAGCAGGCAGCTCTTGGAAATCAATACAAACTCCGGCACCTAAGTAAGGAGTCACGCCAGGAGTCGAAACACCCATAACGACAACATCGAGGCAGAAGGCGAAGGAATGCATGCGCGTCAAAACGGTTGCCCCGCAAACGCCTCATGTGGATATGGTGTATGTGTGTGTGACAATCGCGCGTAGTCCACCGAGGGATCGGAATGGCAATCAAATCGAGTGATTCATGGCCACAATCATTCACGACCGAGGGCAGAGCAGCAAAAGTCGCTGGCACGACGCGGGTGTACCGAGTGCTTGTTGTGTTGTGCTACCCGTGCTCCTCGTATGTGGGGTCGGATTATTAATCGGACATTAATTGGCCATAAAACTACCGGTGCGCCCCCGAAGAGCAACAGTCGTCGTCATTGTGGCGGTAGGAACCAGCTGCGAAATGGACATGGTTGCTGATCTGGTAGCCCCCGAGTCCGGTGTAAATAATCACCCATTTTATTTCGCTCCGCCTTTTCGTCTGCGTTCCCCACGTAGAGCCGAGCGCGGTTGGTGTCTGTTCGCTGCCCAACAACATTTAGGAAACCTCCAATGTCTAATCGTGGGTGAGAGAGAGAGAAAGTGAGAGAGAGAGAGAATGGGTCCCGTGGAGCTAAATGGTACGAGGGCTGAGCGAAAAATATGGAAACGACTACAGCACACGCGGAGACGGTGCGTTAGCCAGCGTGTGGTACATCGGTGTATCATCATCATCATCTTCAGGTGCAGTTGCTGGTGCTGCTGGTGCTGATCGTACCGAAGCTGGCGAATCTGATCGCTCTGAGTCGGAAGGAAGCGATCTGGGTGCAGATAGCGATCGTGTCAATTGCTTTTGTTTCGCAAAAAAAAACAGCAACGAAACGGGGCCAAGGTTGTGTTAATTAGCCACCGATCGGGGGTTCTAATTTGATGGCTCAGAAAATTGCCGGTTTCGTTTCTGGAGCGTTGCGGTGGAGTAATATGATGAATGATACTTTTTAATGCGGTGACGCTCCATTTAAGCGTAAATGGTACCCTGGCGGACGCTCGACGGTGTTCGGTGTTAAGCAAACAAACAATCGCTTGTTAGCAAACACACACAAAAAAAAAAACGTGAGGAAGACGACGATGGAGGAGAGCTTTAACAATGTTACAATTATTAAGCACGCCATCGAGTGGAGGATGTCTTCCGGTCCGTTTCGATGCTGGCAAGGCGAGCTAGTCAGATAAACACAAAACCCGTGCATAGTCGTTTCCGGTACACGGGCTTTTTCTTCAGTCGATGCGGTTTTTGCACGCCACGACGGTGTGCATAATTGGGAGCACTTCGGAGGTGGACAAAGGCGTTGTTGCGGTGCGAAGCGAAGCAGTCGGGCGCTGCCGCACGTTTAATGAGCTTCGTAGGTCGTTAGTTTCCCGAGCTCGGAGGAGGAAAGCAAGCGCTTCACTTTTAGTGCTACTTTTTACCGCGAGAAGCTAAATATTAGGAAACTGCTCACACACTGACCGTATCTCACCGGGTTCGCCGGTTGCCCTGCCCGCTACATAAATCAAACACCCTGCCCCGTCCTGTCCTGCCGGCTGCCTGTGTCGCGACCGTGTACGGCATGTCTCGGAACGAAGTTTTGATTTTTCACCCTTTTTCTCTAAAGTGGATGGCGCTGGATGGATGCCCAGGTGAGCTGGCGCCTCTGGCGCTTGCCCACGTCCGGAAGTGGTAGTGTTTGCAGTTTTTTTGCCTGGGTTGGGCTCAAAGTTTCACGTACTCCGGTTGGGGTTTGCGCGCTACCGGAAAACGTTAATGGTTTGTTACCTTGAGATTTGACAGCTTGGCCTGAGTCACGCCTTGCCGCGAGGCACCACCGTGCAGCTGGCGATCACACGCCGGGAGGGGAGCGGGTGAACGTCGGATTCGATTGGCAACCGGTAATAAGATGGCGTCGAGCGTCGTCAGGTCGCACCTTTCGTGACGTTTCGTGACGCGGTCGTGGTATATGGGAGCTTACGGGTTTAGTTGTTGTTGTTGTGCTCCCAGTTGCCCTTTGGTGCGCGGCGCTTTTGTCCATGCGAATTTCAGGTCACCAGGCAGTACGGTGCGCTCGGGTTGCATGTCAGCCGAACCTTTCAGCCGCCCGTCAGCTCGCTTGCAAGAATCGGTGGAACAGGTTCCTCTACTGCCGAAGAGAACTTACGGCGAAAAAAATGCCCCCTCGCTCGTTGTTTCATCTACTAATGGGATTTTGGAATGAGATTTGACGTGTTTTTTTTGTTGGCCCGAACCGTTTGCTCACGAAGGTAGTAGCCGTAGCCAGCCAGCTACTGTGTGCGCTCAAGTTCGCCAAAGTGCTAAAGACCCAGTTTGTTGTGCCATCGACAAAGGGCAAAGTGTGATGGTCACATGACTGGTGGTGTTAACTTCTCCGTTCGAAGCAAAGCATCGATGGCGTGTGGCGATGGTGGCAGAGCGTACTCTAGCGGTTGATGTAAAGTCACCCAAATTAATGGAATTCCGGAGGAAATAAATCCGGTTGGGGCTGATCGAAATGGTGGATTGTTTGCAAGAGTGCTAAATTTAGAAGCCAGTAGGTCATGTTCGAATTATTCTGTGCTCGGATCGGATTTGTGAACCCACGAAAGCTTTCTCTGCCTTTTTGCGCATAAGATAGTTAAGTTACCTAGTGACATAGTGAGTAGAAAAAATAGAGATTTTGGACATGAAGAATCCATTTTTATTTTTCATTCTCTTATATGCCAACGGATGTACAATCGGGCTCCAATGTAATTCTTTAATTACAGAAATTCTTCCAAGCTTTTCCATTAGAAGGGTGGATGCATTCAACACCTCGAAGGAGTCTGTGTGTTAGTCCGATTTACTGACGTAATTCTTTAATATCCCGCTGATTTCTGAGCGCACTAAGTAAACGCTTTAATTAAAGCCGTCCAATGCTTGAGTAAATTTGAGCCAGTATTACTATCGGTATGCAAATGCTGCTGCTCTCACTTTCTTTTTCTTGCTTCATTTGCATTACACTAGCACTCGGTTCTGTCGGTCGACAAAATCGGGCTACATCTTGTTGCTACGTTGCCGTTCTTGATTCACAACCTTCGCCAACGGTGGCGTGTTTGTTTCACACATTTTTTACGTTCTAGCTCGCATGTGCATGGGAGCGAGTGTGGGTACGGTATTTTCCAATTAAGCTTAATTACATTGTCGAATTGGCTTGGGTCGGTTTCTAAATGTACGCTTAATTATGGCGCGACTCTCGTCACTGACATCCCCAGGCGTTAGCTTTGCCGGCAACCATTTGCTTGCAGCGTGAGATGTGAGTGAGTTACGCCGAGGTTTTGCTTCATGGAAATAATATACTCATCGGATGCGGAGAGGGTGATCTCTGGTCTGTCTGACAGAAGAAGCGAAGACGAGACGCCCGCTGTGTGTTATATTTTCGTAGTGTCAGCCCTTCATCCTTGTGCCGGAGAAGTTTGTGCGAGGCGCAAATTGAATAATGAAATGATTAGTTATCCAAGAGAAGTTAGGCAAGATCCTGTACGCGCGGCATGAAGAAGTCCTTTTCATCTTTGTCATCGCCATCGCCGTCGTTCGTGTGCCGTCACCGGCAACAATCCTTTTTTCTTGATTTTTTTTGCGTGCTCACATTATAAATGATCAATGGAGGATGTGCCTTTGTTCTAACACTCCCTCCAGGGTTTTGAAGAATGTGCACAAGCGTCGTCTTTCCGTGGTAACAAAGAATGCATTGTGCAGCTCGGTATGGCTCGGTAAAGAAAGTTGCAGCCACACAAAACAGCGGTTGGCAGCGGTGGTGGTCACGGTTGGGTTGGTTTGAAAATATTGTAAAAACCCTTTATCGAGCACCTAAGCCCGTGGGATTAGCGGTGATCGATTCCAAACAACCCTCTCCACCTGGTCGGGCAAACATTGGTGTCGTGCTGTGTCGTCAATAATCGAACCACCGATTGGCTTCCGGTTCTTATACCACTGTGTGTGGGGAGGCTTACACGCTTTTTGCTCGGCTCTGGCTGGTGGTTTTGCTCTATTCGATTTGCTCGCTTTTATTCACTTCACGGATTAGCTGTTTGTTCCGTTCTTAAATACATTTTGTGCGCTTTCCATTCCTTCGTCGGGTTGTTTGAATAAAGTTCCATCCTTTCTATCTGGACGCATTTTTTTCTGTTTTTCTCCCGGTTTCCCGTGTGTGTGTTTTTTCGTTTGTGTGCAAACCATCACTAAATTATTGTTTGCTACTTTTTCATCTTTTTTTTCTTGGTGTGTTACTGTGGTTAGCTTTTTATTTTATTTTGCGCGCTTCGTGAGTGCAAAATTTATACATTAGTCTAGCCATGCATATACTCTACTTCTGCTCGCTCTCTCCCCCACATACACACGTACGAGAGCCCATAGACACATAATGCACCGTGGCACCGAATCGGCGTCCTTTAGTGGGCAAGGATGACGCCGTCCTCGGGATTGGGTTTTGTGCACTTTACTCGGGCGTGTGTTTACTTTCCGTCACTCCGACTTGGCTCGCCTGTGGGGCTGAACTGTTAGCAGGTTTGTGTTGGTTTTTCTCCACCGTCGTGTCCCACCCTACCGACGATCTTCTTCATGCGCTGTATATCTTTACCTACGTGCTTTTTTTGTTTTATTTCTTTTTTAAATTCCTTCCCGCCATTGTGTAGGGTCCAAAGGGTTGACGAGCGCACATTTGTCTGTGAAGAGATTCCCTTGACGGGCGCGACGATGGTGGCGGGTTTTCGCGCTTCGTTTCGCACTAAAAACCCTCCATCGCTTGGTGCTGCTGGTACGTGTGTGTGTGTGTGTGTGTTTGTGTGTTGGCGCGTTGGCGCACGGGACCATAATTCCATGTTATTACAAAGGTTAATTTGCTATTACAATTAAAGGTCACGCGAGGTGAATTCTTCGCTGCTGGTGGTTCTCTTCGGTGCAGGAGCTTGCAACACCCAACTTTTACGCGGCAACCCCCTGGCGTGAATTTTCTTTTGTTATAGACGACGGGGTTTTGTTTAGCGGAGAGAGAGAGTTACTGTTGCGTGGCCTGAGCGACGGTAACGCATGGTGCAATTTCATTTCAGCACACTTTTTTACGTCCAAATTTTCAGTTCACTTCTTGTGCCAACCGCAGAGGAGCAGTTTAAATTGTTGTATCTCCCTTAAAGTGGTGCGATGATTTTGAACAGGTTGTTCAAAGAGGCATTATTAAGCGGAATGTGATTTATTTAAAAGTATTTTTTTTAATTAAAAAAAAAAACAAAAAATGTTTTGTCCAGAACTTTTACATAATCTTTTTTAGCTTCGGTATGATACATCGCCTTCGAAAAATCCCCTACCCATAGCTTAATAAACTCTTCATAATACCAGCGCTAATCACAATCCACCAGGCGGCTCCATCCGCCACGTTTGAATGTCGTTTCCGGGAGGAATTTTTCGGACGGTCGAATCCACCGAAAGCAGGAATTTAATAATCGCATCGCACAAATGTTGTGTCGTTTGGTTACGATTCTGACGCTTGCTTTACTGTTTCTGTTTTCTTTACCGTTCGCAGAAAGAAACCCTTTCGGACGTTCAGCTACACCTGGCTGCCCTGCGAGGCGACGAAATGCTGCTGAGGCGCGTACTGGACAGCGGCAAGGTGCACGTCGACTGCCGCGATGAGGTGAGTGAGTTGTGGAATGCGGGAGGGGGCGAAAACCCGGCAAGAATAATCCCACTTACAAACAAGCTCCCCCGACGCGCAGGACAAATACATGTCAGTGTAGTAGGCGCCCGCGTTCTCTCCGTGCGGGTGATTATCCTGTATTTAGTAGTCCGGTTTCAATGTGCTTTGTGTGTGTGTGTGTGTGTGTGTGTGTTTTTTTGTTGTTTTTGTTAACAACTTCGGGACGATCCCGCGGTCCACGCGGTACGCCATGTTGAGGATTAAAAATGAGTGAAAAGGTACGAACAACAACCGCCTCTGCTGCCTGGCGGGTTTTAGGGGGTGGCAAATTGAAATTAGCAACGGACAGCAAGCAAGCGCGACCTCCTGCTCGGCGGCCGTATTGTTGGTTGGACACAGGAGTGGCGAAAAATGAACACAAAACAAACCAGGGATGACTGAATGGAATATAAAAAAGCAAAAAACAAAAGGCACTGCCACCACCGCCGCCGCCGCCGCCGGATCGGATCGACCATGAAGCGGAGTTGGCCTGGGTAAGACCGAGGGTTGGTTTACGGTTTGTGCAATTTATAATCATTAGCGCTATCACTCACAATCACAATGTTTTTACCCCAAACCCCTACCGGAACGCCCTTCCGTTGTCCGGCGTTCCGATTGGAATGGAGTAATAAATTTTCCACCTCTGCTTGGGTGGGGAAAACGTGCAATGATAAAGTGTTTAGTTTTTCGCGCGCTTAGCGCTCACTGACCAACCACTTCCGGCACTGTGTGGCATGTGCGTGTGTGTGTGTTTGTGTGTGGCGACTTGGTGACGCGTTCTGTTTGCGTTTTCAACGCTTGGTTGTTGTAGTTTTAGAACTAGGTTTTTTGTTGTTGTTATTTTTTCCGCCTGGTGGTGTTGTTGCTGCCCTTCGTTTCTTCACCGCCGCCGCCACGTTCGCTGCTATTTAAATACCACCCACAACTGACAGCTCCCCTGTATGACAGATGACTTTCCCCAATACGTTCGGGTGGTGTCTACGGCACGCAGGTGACGCATCTGTGGCAGACCATGTTTGTCTATTGATTTTCGGTAGATTTATTAGTGACCGAGTGACGCTTGGCTTACCCCGCCTTCCCCCATCTGTTGGGCAACAATGTTGCACCCGGTGCACATGTGTGGTCTCGCGTCTGTGAAATAACGCGAGCGTACAAATTAAACGGATTTGTTTTTATAATTCTCGCAACCGCTGTGGGAGTAATTGGTGAAAAAATCGTCCAGACAGGGCCAGAGTGGATTATGATGATGAACAATTTCGAACCACCCTCGCCGACCTTTAGCCACCTTTTCCTCCACGACGGAGGCGCGATGGGGAAGCTTCGACCCAATGGCGAGCATAATTAGATTCTTTTTTAAATCGACTTTTCATAACGAAACGTTGAGACTATTGATCCGAAGAGTGGTGTTTTTCGAATACAAAATAATATGAAATTTAATCAGATAAAATAAGTGAGTCTGAATAATTATCTCACCAACTTTTCAATTTTAATGGGAATTAAGGTTTATGGATTGGAATTGTGTGAGCAATTATCATGCTTTCATTATTGATTGCACTGTGTTTTTTATTTAACTGTTTGAGTGGTATTTTTTCTTGCATTTATAATAAAAGGGTGTAAATTAAACAAGTTTTAAAAATTTTAACGAGTTACATGTTATTTGCTAAAACGCTAGCTTTTATAACCATATTTTACTCCAACGTTCACCCATCCTCCTTAAATCGAGTAAACGATGCCACACACATACAGCCGACTGTCTGGAGCTAGGTGGATCGGGTTATAGTCTGGCGTTTAAATTGTGAGCGCTTCAGATTTTTCCAAATCGGACTCGTCGAAACACGCCCCACTCCGAAATCATTTTGAGTCATTAATTTTTCAATGTGGAAAATATGCCGGTTATCCTTTTTTTGTCTAGCGTTTCCCTGCATGCGTGTGTGTGTGTGTCTGCTGTGAGTGTGTTAGTATACGGACCCGGCCAGCGTTGCCAGCCAGCCAGGTCGCAAACCAACTAACCGGTGTCGTATTTTTTAGCAAATTTATTATGCACCATCGAGTTGCAAATGGGTTCTCGAGTGCGCTGGAAAAGCGTTTAGCGTTTTGTGTGCCCTGCGTGGCCCTAGCTCTAACTTCAATGGGAAATAATGCCTCCGGCCTCGGGAGCGGCGGAGGAAAGAACGGGCCGGGGGAAATTATTTTGATAATTAAACAAATTGTTGAAATATGATGCAAAACTTTCGGTTGACCGCAAAAGCTCTCCGGAACGAGCACGAGG
>JXXA01009281.1:0-11437 GCA_000956255.1 Anopheles punctulatus | reverse complement strand
TCAATTAGTGTAAATACAAAAAAATGTTTTAAACTCTTGCTTAAAAACAAAACATATTCAACAAAATAAGTCCCTGCCTATTTAATTTATAATAGTTTGCATAGTCACGCTCGGTCTTGGCGTCGAAAAGTACTTTTTTCTCTTGAGCGAAGCTGCATACAAAATTTTTGATCTGTAAAAGTCCGAGGCTGCAATTGAGCCGGTGAATTGAGCGCCAATATCGGCAGTGATGGAGTGAGAATTAGATAGAATCACCTATCAGAGCGAGAAAGAAGCGAGTTTGATCGAACTCGTTATTTGCTGAACACCAGGCTACTGATTTCTCATAGTGAGCTCGAACAACTCACTGAGAAGACGACAAATGGGAAGCTCTCGCACTCACTTCTGATTTATAAACACGTTTGTTTACGTGTTGGAGCAAACGTTGTAGTCAGCGGTTGTGAAAAAGTTGTTCGACAAATCAAAAAAAGAGCTTTTCCTGTTAAGATAAAAAATTAAAAATAAAGCTCAAGTGACAGCTCGGTACGATTTTTTTGCTTTTTTATGGCGTTGTTATTGAATTTTGACGTATATTTGTGAAGTTTGAGCTTTATTCGTTACTAACCTTCACTCAATAAAAAAAATATACAAAATTCATTGAAATTTTCATGAGAGAAAGAGAGATAACTGATAAAAACGAATCTTTCCACAAATCCCCCTGCCGTAGCCCACTGTCCGGCGCGTCCGGGCGCTTGGTCTTAAAAGTCTCGCGTGCCCGTTTTGCTCCCCCCCCTCCCCCTGCCCTCCCCCTGCACTAAGGATGCACTTTTGCTTTCGTTTCGGGCGCGTTCCTTTTTCTTGCAGCGCATCTCCTGCCCGCGGCCGGCGGCGCTGGGCGATGCGATTTTCCCTTTCCTTCGCCTTTGCCTTACGTAACCGCCGCCCCGGCGGGCATTATGTTGTTAACTTATCGTGGCAGCACGGGTGCATCTTCAGCTGCTTCGTGTTTAGCGGGGTTTTGTTTATTTCTTCTTCGAGGGGCTGTGAGCTTTGCACTAATGTCGTTAGCGAGCTCGTTGTGTTTTTTGCTCGTTTGCTGTCGTTATTTTCTTTCGCCAGCTACTTGCTGCAAGAGCGATGCCCGTGTCGTCTTCGAAAGGTCTGCGCTTAGATAATGCAGGCCCCATTCTGTGTCGGCATCCCGCTGGATTGCGTGAGCATCCGTGGTTGCACACGCAGAACCAGCCGGTCGTATCGGTTGCGGATCTCTTCATTTGAAATTTGTTTGGTTTTTATTACATTTATAGAGTTTTCTTTTCGTGCTTCGTTGTTTGGTCCCTCGCAAGTCACGCCGGAGTCAGGCAGGTTGATCGGAATCGCTTTCGTGCATACCGGCACACGAAAAACTCACACTCAAACCGACACTAACTTATTATTAGCTGCCTAGATGAGATGGCAATCTGGGCTGTGCGAGATGCCTTTAACCCCCACACTAGACGGGCACGAGCATGATGTCAGTTTGTGCGAAATGAAGCTGAAAGAGATGAAAGCTTCATGGTTGTTTTTTTTTTATTGGTTTTCCCTCACCTGTGTAGCGTGCGAACCGGCACAGTGTGCAGCGGGTGATTGGTTTTACGATAAGAACGATCGATTTGGCGTAATGTGTTTTGTTACTCAATCACAAGAATAGTGGCCTCTTTCCCCTACCCCCTTCCTCCTTCCCCACCGCGCCGTAACCCATGCGATTAACTTCGAATGGACGACATTACCAAACCTATTCTCCTCCAATGGCCGGGCGCCATTGTTCGTTTCGGCCATTTGCATGCGCACCTGGCCCAACCCGGCGACGTACTGCCAACTCATCCACGGCACATTCGACCATTTTTCGGCGACGACGCAACACAAACACCTTCACCGGGATGGTGAAACGAGCGGCGATAAAATAGATGCGGCTCCGTCGCGAGCCAGTTGCGTAAGCTTCCGGGTCGCTCTCGCTAAGAACGCACGGCCGTTTCCATCTTATCAGCAAACGGCGCGCACACCGCACGCTCGGGCGGAAATCCTTCCGCAAAGCCCCTGAATGCCGGCAACCGGGCCCGTAACGCAAACATCAACAGTTTCGGGCACGACCGGTACGCCCTCTTCCCCCGATCCCGGCGCACGAGCCTTCCCGGCAATAATCGTTTCAGTTTTCGCACTCAATAATGCTAATTAGGTGCTCGAAGGGACGGGTTTTCCCGCTCGCCTGCACCCATCTCACTCGTGTAATAAGGTAAATCGAAGATGGGACCACTTTCTTCTAATCCACCCGAAAACGGCGGCGGCAACTATCGGGCGCCCGTGAGGCGTATCGGTTGGAGCCAGCCGCGTCGCTACAATCTGTTATTTATAGAGCAAATCCCGCAGTTTCGCTCGTACGGAGCGCCATAAAACTTTATCATCGACATGGCATGAAGCTGAAGGGCAGCTCAATATCGTGTTACACATTTCTATCTCAATTTTCCTGCATCTTATTCAAGCAAATGGTAGTAAATATTTATGGAAATAATAAACAAAAGGTTGTTAATAACATAATAATAAAGTGAGCGTGTAGTGCGAATTGCATGTTTTAGGCGCAAATTTGTTGGCATCGTATGTGTGACTGTCGGTTTTAATAAGCTATAAGTTATATTAAACGTACAACGCTGCTGTTTTCGACAATCTCGTCTTGAAAAAAATATTAAAAATCTATTTATCTATATATATTTTTTAAAGGATTGATTGCACAACTCTAACCTCAAATAAATGACAGTGGCAAGAAATTTGAGTACTATAATGGCCTACAAAATAAAAGTAAAAGCCCCGATGAGGTACGCTTAAAACAACGAAAATAGATCGTGTTTATAGGGACTGAAAATTCTCGGTTTTTGGCACAATAAAGCAGAATAATTTTCTATGAAGGACAACCATTTTCTCCATCGGTGACGATACGTTATAAATTCGTCAAAATGCGTTAATTTTTTCTTTCCAATCAAAGCTGGTCTTAAGGGTTCCTTCTCTTAGTTCATTGCTTCCCCAAACCGACACGATGCTACTGGCTTCACAGTTGAGCCTTCTAAGTGTTGGGGAGATAGAAGGGGGAAAAAATGAACCTACCACCATAATAACGTCCGGCAGTCCATGAGCGTCCACTTGCCCGTTTATCACCACTCCCGCTTTTGGCCATTCAATTTAAAACCGCGTGAAAGTAAATCTCAAACGCCGACCGATGACACCCTGTACCCGTGTGCCATACCTCTATCTCCCCCTCCTCCCCTCTCCCGCGCGTTTCTAATGCGCTCCATATTGTTTGGTCTTTCGAGCCGGATCCAGTTCGGGTTCGTTCCGCGCGTCTAACGCCGCGGGGTTTGTAATGGTCGTAATTTATTTTAAAAGCAAAACGATGATGCAAGTACGTGATCTCGACGGCAGCGGCGGCGGCGGGTCACGCCGGGTAGTGTGTGGTTTATTGGACAAATTTTTAAATTAACTTAAATACGTCCGGCTGGTGGGCTTTTTCTTTGTTGTTCGGGGTTTTTTTTTTTGTTTCTCGTCCGCCACAGACAAACCACGGGCTGGGAAACGATAGCGCCCATGATTTAGCACGAAATGGTAAAATTGTGGAAAAGTTCATAAACGCTAAATGTGGCCCGGCACGAGAGGCAAACCGTAAAGTTGGGTCTTTTGGTGCAGAAATTAGCCCATAAAAGCTGGACGTTCGGCGCTCCGTGGCCGTTCCGTTTGAGGAGCGTACAGCTCCGTACAATTTTAACTGTGAGTGGCCGGCGTTTTGATAATTACGGGAGAAAAACGTGAAACAATTCAATTTTCATCACGTACTAACTTGAAGGAACGTTTGGCGGTTGGCGATTCGTATCTGATTTACGGAGAACAATTATGTTGAGATCTTTTAGGCAAATCTTTTTGACGGTACGATCAAACAGTGAAACAAATTTGCTCGAAATGAGGAAACAAAAGAATGAAAAATAAAACCCAAGTAGCAGCTCTTGGACGAAGATGTCAATATCTATATCTTGAAGTATCAGATTTCATCTCCAGAATTCGTGCCAGTTTAAAGACCCCTTTTGATATATTTGAAAAAGATTGATACCTTTTCGTAAGATCCAAACCAGGGTTGTAGTTCGTCTGGAGCGCTTATTTCTAATAAAAGTCTCCATTTATATCTACCTTCTCCCATCGGAGCGATGGTCAAAGACCGAATCCTTTCACACACCATCATCCATCATCATTTCGATCGCTTAACCTACGGTGACTAACACGATTACCACCAGGCACCTCGAACAAACACATCCAACTACCTAATGAACGCCTTATGAAGCGTTGTGCTTCATCGAGAATATTTAGAAGAGGCGTTTTTTTTTGTTGCTTTCTCTCTCTTTTTTCGCTCTAACGTTTTGCACAAACGTCAAGCAGAATGAACGATGAGACGGCACTTTCACCCGGGCAAACTTCAAGGGTGTAAGGTTAGTATTTTTAGCTGCGCGCAAAAGGTCAGGTCACTGCAAAACCGCTCACCGCTGCAACACAGAAGCGGCCTTGGCCGGGGTGACAATTTTTAGTGTCGTTTACAAAAAACGAAGAAAAAATAACAAACCGACATACTTCAGGAGCAGCTCCCGGGCGGGAGGATAAATAATAATTGACACGCGACGATCGCGCTGCTAAGCCTGGGAAGCCCAGGCTGAACGAAACCCGGCCCCCTGATGTAATCAATACCGCAGCAGTTGAGCTGCGCAAGTGAAAGGCACCGCATCTTCAGATCTCGCGCGTTTCGAGGCCAGGTACTTGGCGGAGTACCGCCGGGTCGCTAGTAGTCGAAACTAGCGAGGAGAAGCAACAAAGCAACCCCCGACGGCGATGATGGATGGTGAAGGTGTTCGATGAGCTTATGTAAATCCGACCGATGCCGGACGCGTCCGATCAGTGCGGTAGTTTCGTTCCTAAAAATAAGAGAGACAAAAAAGTATCACACCAAACTAAAACAACACTGCGTTTGCTGGAGATTAATCGAACCGCTTGTTTTGTTCGGTTCAAGATGGTTGGATAGCTCGTAATGATTGATAATGAGCTGTCTCGAGGTGGATCGCGCTCCAGATCGCGTTCCTAGGTTGTGTTGCGTCAAAAAGCTTAATTTGTTGCGTTGAGCGAAGGTGTTTAATCACTGAGTTGGGGCTTACTAGGTGCCTCCGAAATCCACATGTGGCTCTTCATCCTGAGCAGGATTTTTTGATTTATGATTTCATTTAAACACTACTTTTGTGGAAAGTATTTCACAACGCAAAATAAACACACTAAACCTTGAGTCGAGCGTCAACTGAGTGAGCAGGTGAGCAGAAGTTATATGCATCACTGAGGGCCTAAAAACTTCAGACGAGCAGATGAGCCATCATCGATATCGGCAGTGATTGAGTGAGAACTAGATACAACTTGCCATTAGAAGGAGAGTGAAAGGGAAATCATCGTGATAACAGTAAGCTCACCAAACAATTACACACACACCACTTCTGTTGCTAGCGTAGGAGTACAGAGAACGAAAAGGCAATGGTAAGTTTTTACCGTTTCTTTCTCGGTCAAGCATGGATGTGTGGGGCGCTTTATTTCTTTATTTGCCGAGAGCAGAGAGGACGTCCAATAGGTAGTGCGCTCACGCTTGCTGCTCATCACTATTTGCAGATTATATCATGCTCGGATCGAAGCACAGAGTGTCTCCTCCATTGCCAACACCGAATCCTAACCTCATTTCCGACGCCTCTGATTAGCTTGGACACTCTTGTACTTGATGGAATGTTATAAAAAGCAGTGCCAGTAGCACCATATTCTCCGGATGAATGTGAGTTGTGTGTGTGTGTGTGTGCAATCTGACACTTCCGGTTTTTTTTCCTATTGCGGCTTTGTCGCCTACGCTCGCGGGCCAGAACCATACACGGCAAAAATATATAGCGCCTAATTTCGCGCCGTGTAATCACGCGCCAGGGGGCCATTTTTTTTGTTTTTGTTTGTCGTTGCTTCCATTGCGTCCCGGCTCGATGTGCCTCCTCATCCACTAATAAAGCTTCCGGTTACTAATGGGAAATTAATCATTTCGCTTCGCCGGGTTTTCGGGCGCTCCGAAGTAGGCCCCGGTTGCTACGGTAGCGAGTGTTTGATTTTTTGGCATCGCATCGTCTAGCACCGAGGAGCTCTGTTCGAGCCGGCTTGGCAAACGGAAGTGGGGCGAAGAAACCACACAGTGTTTTTTGTTGTTGTTTTTATCGCCCAGCCTTGTTTTTGTCCATACAAGAGAGAAGAAAAAAAATAACCAAAAAAAAGCAAGAAGCTTAGCAGCAGCGCCACCTGTTTAATGAAGTCGTGACGTGTGCACATTTTGTATCGTTTGCGTTTTTCGTATTTTTTTTTCCTTTTTGTTCGGTTTCTCGCTTCGGTTCTATTATCTAAAACTCTCGGAACGGTGGTCGTATAAATGGTCGTTTAATTAACGTCACGCCTTGCCACGGGGAGAGAACCGCATGAGTCACGGGAGCTTGTTGCACACGGACCTAATGAGCCCGGGCAGCGGAGAAACCCCCGACAGCAGTAGTTTTTGGCACAAAACCCGCCGTCAAACGTCAGCCGGTGGATGGTTTGAATTAGTTCGTGACGTGCTGTGTAAATTCCGTCCGTCCGTCAGGCGTGTATCTGGTGCGGAGTCCGAAACTTCGGACCTTACCGAGACGTCCTGCTGCTATCTCCCAGTCGCGGAGAATTGGCGAGCTTCATAACGTTGAGCCACCACGGTGAAGGGGCGTTTCATTAAAACAGAGACTTGATAGCTTAACTCCGACGTCTGACTATGTGTGGAACATGTTTTATCAGCAGGAAAATGCATGCCATGCATTTTCGAGCCACAATAGTACATCATATGCAGGAAATCGGACGATGAAATCTTGTGTGTATTTCCGTGAGGATGTAAATGTTTCCAGCATTCCAGCAAATTTGGACACAGTCTCAAGCCTTCCTCCACTCCGGGACCCATCCAGAATGTCTCAACTCCCCTTCCATATCACATTAACGCCGCGGCATGAGTAATCGCTGCAATTATCGGAAGCTCTTTTTTTTCTTCTTTCCGCCTGCAGCTGCCAAACCGTCATCACGACACTGGGCGCTGTCGCCTAATCGCCCGTAAACGAGTTACGCGTGACTAGCACGATGTCACGGCAGCAAACTTTCGCAAGCCAACAGGAGTTTGTTTTTGTTCGCTCTGTCGCGTGAATTTGGGCGGCGCGTCATTAAATGTCGCTCGGCGGATCATGCAAATCTTTCCGACAATGATGGCGGAGCTTCTCCGCTTTGGAACTGTCACTAGCACGAGCGTTATCGATGTGGCACAGTGATGGGTACGGAAAATCTGCCACACTGGACATTTGGGTGTTTTTATTTTAATGTTTTTTTTTCAAGTAAATTTAATGTGTATGAAGCTTGAGCGTGATTAGAAATGAAAAGACGTATGAGCTGAAGAAGACGTTTGAGCTGTGATATAAACAGAACCAGGTACAAAAGCCGTACAGCTAGAGTGGTAGTTTAAAATTAACTTCAAATACTATTACCAAACACCAGTTTTAATTTTGCAGAATCAGAATGAATCGGTTTCCTTGGATTCTTGTGAAAATATGTATCAAATCAATATTTTATACAGAAATCACCAATACCTGAGAGCGGATTATAGCAACAGGACACTGCAATTGGAAGCCAGTACTAGAATCATATTCCTTAAATGGGTATAATTCCAACTTTTCGATTTCGTTTTCGATATCTTCGATAATGTTTCGAACACTCGGTTCAGGCACGCTTTCTTCGGTCGATTACTGTAAACGCACATAAAGCCTGCGACAGATGGCAGTACGACCGTCACGATGCTTCCTTTCCATCGATGGCGGAGTGAGAATTGAACACAGTGTTTGAATTGGGCAGAAGCGTGTGCACACAAAAACACGTACCGGAGTGTGTCGAAAAAAAAGGGAACACACACAAACACAGGGGAATAGCACCGGGATGTACATGCATCCCGGCGCGTTTGACGCAAACACCTGCCAGCGCACGAAGCAGTCAGTTACGCCCGGTTGTGTATGCGTCTGTTATGTGATGTAAATTGAAATGGATCACTATCGCCGATTTGCGGATGCGTATCTGCTTCTGCCACGTTCGGGGAAGAAAAAAAAAAACTCCGACGTATACATATTCATATCCCCGGCACGGTGTATTAGCTTTGCCAGTGGAGTAGCGCACACTCTCCCGCATCCTCAGAGGATTTCGAATTATGAGGCAAACGTGGGGATTCCCATGCCGGCTGGATGACACACGCTCGAAGCCACTTAATAACGCTCCTCTTGCTGCCTTTTGTGATTACGTCCCGAAGGAACGCATCGACGTCATGTCGGATAGCTCCGAGCTCTTGGTCCCCTTCAGGATCGGAGACAGGTTCTCACGGCAGAGAGAAAACCCCTCTTCCCCCCCCAGCGGTCGGACCCAATCTTCTGAGTCGCAATTACGTGACGTAACGAGGCAACTTGCGGCTGACGCCAAAAAAAAAAAAACACTATGCTACCCGTCACCGATGCACCGCATCGAAAACCTTTCGTCCAGTGAAAAGGTCACGTCAGAAGATGGCTTGTGGCCGCCACCTGCTCATTATCTTGCTCCTGCCCGCTGTAAGCTGCCCCCAAAAAAACAGCGTGCCCGAGTGGAACGTCGGCCGGCTTAACCGATGCCCCTGTTTTCCCGTGCCAGACGCACAGACAGACTGGATCACCCGCGCGTCGTGCTTGAGGATGTATCAGGTCCCCGTGTTTGCAGTGTTTGGAGCTGAAACAGCACAGCCCCGAATGCTAAACCATAATTATACAAAATGAAACGATATCCTTTGCGGCAAAAGCGGGTCACTGGACCCGCCTGTCTGCCTTTCAGCTGACCGGACATCAGCCGTATCTAGGTCATCTCTCTCCAAGACGCTATTGGAAATGGATCCCAAATTTGTCCTATATTTTTTTCTTCCAAAAAGACATCAGCTCGGTTAAGCTCTTCAAACAGCCTTATCAACAGCAAACATAGTTTTCGCACGTCTTTCACGTACTTACAGGGCTTATTCGCTGATATTTACTTTGGTTGTTTGTGTGTGTGTGGGTGGGTGAGGTTGGAACGGCAATGAAGTTGGTCCCGATAGGAGCACGTCCGCAAGTAAAACTATGCGAACTAGCTTTTGTTTATTTGTACTTGTCTAATGTGTAGATGGCATCGGAGCAATTTGTCAACAAATGAGATCGTGCAATGTACTTGAAATGCCATCAATCTCTAGCGTTTCCCTGCGGTGCGCTTATAGCTTCTCTAAGGTTCTCTAAGGAATAGAAATGAATATTACTTGCATTTTAATTGATTGGTTGTGGAAAATTCGAAATATATTAGAAAACATATTAATTTTAAATCAAGCCGTGCTTTTTTATCCTTTATTTCTTTTTTATATTTTTATCTGTGATTTTGAATATATAATGTTTTTCACAAGCCTTACAACAACGAGTGTTAAATTATTCTCTTCACGTAAATAACTTTTCGACCACGACGGTTTAAAATTTCTACCCTCATTTATCTACAAACAATAAGACTACTAATATTAACCCCGATTGGCATTTTCCACCACATGAATTCCGATGCGAAGCGAATCGCAAAAACCTGCTCCGTTCCCAAAGTGTAAAGGTTAATGTAGAGCAGCACCGAAGCACCTTCACCTTCAAGCCGAAGCCAATTGAAGGGTAATGCTTCACCCCGAGCAGCACGTCTGGTGACACTTGCTCGTGGTGATAGTTACTTTTTCTTGCTGTTTCTTTTTTTGTTTGACGTTATTGCGAAAGTACACGGTGGCATTTCGGTTGCCCTCCCTTGCGGGGGCTGATTTTCGGATAAGCATTTTATTTTTTTGTTGTTGTTGCTGTTGTTGTTTTGTTGCCTCCCACTTCCAGTAGCGTGCGAGCCGTGAAGAAATGGGTGTTCCCGGGCGAGCAGTAAATCATCGCGCAGAGTGGGCGCTTGGGAACATCAGGCTGGGAAGATCGGCCTGTTTCGGGTTCGGTTTTGGGTTCGTTTTTTTTATATTCTTTCTTCGCTGTTGTTTGCATGCAGCCGAACCTGCGCTTCCTGGTGGGCGCAAAATGCAACACGCGGCGAAATCTCACTCGAACCGGGGCGCAAGGGGAATATTAATTACTCCTACTCCTCTCCTCGGCCCGGCCGGCTGCGAAGAAAACCACTTTGTTTAATCAACTCACCACCGTTTCGCCCGCCTAAGCTCAGTCGGCGGTTTCGCCAGCTGAAGTGCACTTCTGCACCGGTGCTGCAACGCGTTTGCGGCAAACAACACCGCCTATACGTGTGTTTATTTTTTTTGTTTTTGTTTACCATCCAAGTGGGCAAATGCAATGAAAATTAAATTAAACCACACTCGCAACGGCGCGTTATTCACGCGCATTAAATATGCCACTCGGTAAAGGTTTAAACATCACCTCCACCTGCGAACGATTGAAGAAGGGAGGCAGGTAGGGAGGGATGGCGCATCTTTCGAGGAAAGTGGCCCCCAAACGGTTCCGAATGCCTGGCGTGTCGACAGTGTTTGCTGAAATAATATGCGATAGAAAGGCTCATTTTTTGTAAGGGAATGAATAGGCTGTAAACGAATAATATGAAAAAGAAAATATTTCATTTTAAATATAATGAATATAAAATAGAAGCAAATTAATTGGAATGAACGTGAAATTTAATATTCTGTTAATATTTCCCTCCACTTGACTCTAGCATTTATGTAAAATATTAACGTTTCATTGTGTGATGAAATTATAACTAAATCTAGTACTCGGATAACTCAGGTACGTAAACACTACAGATTAGTCTGTGTCAAACGATTTGACAGTTCCCAAGCAACACTAGGAAAAGACCGCTAAAATCAAAATAAACATTGATTATTTGATTTTATATCTTTTCTTGCGCATGAAAACACAGTAGCTATTATAAAAAATATCACAAAAAATGCTTGTGAAATACTCTATCAACTTTGACTGAAGTGAATCAAAATCAAAGCAAATCACGATCGCAGATCGTTCGTTTTCTGATAAGAGAGAAATTCGAACTCCTCTTTGATACGGCTGAAAACCACCCCATAGTCAAAAATAGAAAATAAAGATGGGCTGGGCTTTGTTGATTCATTAAACAGTGCGCTAATAAGATTCCTTGCCCGAAACCCCTATCATCATGAGCCCCGCGCTCAGCCGAAACTGGAATCCAGCTTTTTTTTGTTGCAAAATTATCTCGAATTTCACCGGCACCGAAGTCGCTCGCTTAAAGGAAAATTTAATTATAACCCGCCGGTTCATTTCGAAACACGAGCTTAGAACTACGCTTC
>JXXA01009279.1:0-11341 GCA_000956255.1 Anopheles punctulatus | reverse complement strand
CTCCTAATCTTCTCCAGCTAGAATCCTTTCTTGATTCCTTCGTCATGTTTAAAGCCGCTCGATCGTGGCGTCCACCAGCCTGCGTAATCATCAGTGGAAGTAAAGGCAGCAGCAGCAGCAGCAGCAGCTTTACGAAATTGCTCTAATCCGCTCGGCAAGCTATCTTGAACGGTTATGGGCGTTTGTTTTTTTTTCTTTGTTGCTGGAAGAAACGAATAAATTGATTTCCGAAGAAGCTGCATCCGCGTACGCGCCTGGGTGCTGTTTCGCGTGGAGTTCGTTGCTTGACCGGCCGTTTCCACAACGCTGCACACGGGAAGCTACTGTCCCGGGAAGTAATCCGATAAACGGGTCAACGGCTTATAATCCTACCAGTTGTCCACGGCCATTCTCGTCCCATCGCCGTTGCACGAGACCTGACCGCGCGGTTAATAAAGTTCTCATAAATTGTGTTTTATTGGTCAACAACTGCGTTCGCCGTGCGTGCGTTCGCAAACCTGCACGGATGCTTCCGAAGGCGACCGATTGACCGGCGGTGTTATTGATTTAATTCGCAAATTAATTTCATAACTTTTGCGGATAACGCGGAAAGGGAGAGCTTTCCTCTAAAACATTGCGCTTGGATTCCGAAAATCCGGCGATCATCGCGCACGAACCGGGAACTTCGCGATGTTGACGATGCTAGAACCTATCGCACCAAGTTCACCAGACGAACCGAACCGTTTATTTATGAGTTTACCGATCTCCCGAGTCTATCGCGGCCCTGTCATGGTTGGCGGTGGTTCAATAAAGTTTGAAATTTATTCCACCCAACCCGCCCGGCCGATAATCCGACGGCAGTGCCGAGCTTTTTTCTCCAAGCTGCCCAAGAAAGCTTGTGATAAGTTGCCAACACATGCCGGGGCCGGTCTGCGCATCCGAGTTTGAACCATTTCCATTAAGATAACTCGCACCACCCGCCCGCTGGCGTTGATAGGATCCCGTTGCGATCGTGATCCCTTTGCCGCGCGACAAGCGGACTTGCTGTACCGCAACGGTTGGCGGCAGTTCGTATGATTCGTGGGAGAGACGTTTGTCGTCGCGCAAATTAAAAGCCTGTCCGACGGCTACGGGATGTCACCGGAATGAGTTATGCGCGGGGCGTCGAACGATCGGGGGAAAAAATCAATAATCTTCCTATAAATTAGAGATTTCCGAAAAGAAAAACCGTCCCTACTCTTGAGTACACTTTTTGGGAAGTCTTCTCTCAGCCTTCTGAGTGGAGGAGTGTTGATTGTATTTTATCGCTTTCCGCTCGCCCCAGCCCATGCGACCAGGTGAATAACCCGACCGCCCCCCCCACACTGTTCCCATGTGAGTGCGCCTAGGCTCGACTATAAATTCCACAACACGGTGCTGCTCCCCACCGACAGAAGAAGAAGAAAAGAACGGCGTCGCCCCGTTGCAAGTGCATGGCGTTGCACTGGAAGGCAAACGCGCTCGTCCCAGCAAATTTATAGCTCCTTCAAACTCCTATCAACGCCAAATCGATGGGTGGTCCGAGTGAACAGTGGCAAAAAACCGTTCGCTTCCTAGCCGACAGGCGTCGAACGCTGGGCCACAAACAAGCCCGCGAATCACGCCGGACGGCGGGCCGGGCTCGTGAAAGAAGAAATTGATAAAATATAGCATCAATAAGTTTTCCGCCGCGCGCACCGTGGCCCAGCGTCGCGTCGAGGGGGTTTTCATATGCTAATCTTCACTTCAGCATGGGGTAAAAGTCCGGCGTAGCGGATGCCTCGTCCCGTGGGCGGGTTGGTAGCTCGTCGAAGGGAAAGCCCGACCGCTGCCCGGAATCTGCTCGGAAGACGATTTATGCGGCACGAAACGGAAGCAGGTTACAATGTGGAACGGTGATGCCGTTTATGACTTGATGTATGGTGGAGGACGCGGGCTGGTGCGGACGCGGCACTCCCCGTACAGTTGCAGTCGTGTTTTGGAGTAAAACCGAAGTAGAACCGTTTCCATTATGCTGGAGATCAATTGAACCTCATCCATCAGCCGGAAACCATGTGGAGAGCATTTCAACACTTGGAGAACCGAACCGTTTGAGGTTAGCAGTCAGCACAAAGAGCATCTTCTTTTGAGGTTAAGTTAGAACTCATTTAACCTCATTTCCAGCTCACATATTTTTAAAAAGCTTACACTTCACCGGACAGGAGACGTCTAAATCTGGAAGATCTCACGGGACCCATGCTGATCGTACAAATAAAAAAAAATAATATAGCGACCAGGGAACGCTCTATTTTGGGCAGCAATTTCACCGTTGGAAAAGTTTCCGAATAAATCAACGCAATGTTTTCACAAGTGGTACACGTACCAGCCCAGGGCGGGACCTCACGCTGAGCGCGTCCGGAGAAGTTATTGGTCTGTTATTGAGTTTTAAAATGTTGGAACCAATGTCTCTCGCTGTGGACAGTTCTCTGGTTTTTGCCGTGCGGTTGGTTGGATAAACAGCAGTGTCAGTTTTCCGTAACTAGAACCAGACCCGCTGATGAACGTTCTGTAGGGCGTGGGTTGCGACGTAGTCAAAAGTGTTAACAGATTTATCTGCGCGCCCTCAACTTCATAATGAAGACGGTCTCGCGCACGGGAAGCTATAATTAAGGCGACGAGATACAGCATTTGGGACGATCGTGCGCTGTGCAATCCGTTGCTACTGAAGACAGAGTCCAATGATCGCGGCCGGGCACACGCTCACCCTCGCTTATCTGGCAACTGCTCTGTGGAGATTAAAAGTACCTCCGGAGAGCCCTCCGTCACGGCACCCAGCTGGAGCGCACTGCAAAGCGACCCCGGGTGGGAATCCATTATTAATGTTTTCTTCACACTCCGGTTCCAGGTTCCGCCGGGTTTGCGCAGAAATGTGTCCCGCAGGGTGAGTAAGCCCCGGGACGGTGCAGGCCTAGCGGCACACAAACACGCACGGGAAAGGCAAAATGCGTCCACTAAGCGGTCTGAGCAGCGCTGCGATGGAGAGATTCAATTTCAGTGCTGAATTATTGTTATTATTTAATAGAATGTGAGTTTAGTTCCTCGGAGAATACACTGGAGGCCTCTCCGGTGGGACGCCATCGCATTCCACTTCATTGGCGTCACTGTGGGATGGGTTTTTGGGGCGGCTAATTGCAACACTCTGCCCCGCGATCCTCCTGTTACATCCATTAAAGCGTCGAGTAAGTACTCTCGGCCTCGCGGCTCGTTTTTTTAAAGACCGAAACGCACGTGGCGAAATCATCCCTCGGCCGCAACGGAATCGATCCGCCGCGTACTTTAAGATCCACATCGCTTTCGGGGTCATTATCGAATTGCTTGGAAAGCGATTTTTTCTTTGCTGTTTCAAAACATCGCACATAAAGCGCACTTTTCCGGCGCCGTTTCGCTGCTTCAGTTCGCTGCCCACGAGTGATGGACGGTGTTTTGACAGGAAGCAATGATTGATGGCGGTCATTTGTGTGGGTCGCAACTTTACCACTAATCCCCAATAATCTCGATGTTTACGATGTTTCAGTATTTATGTACAAGTGTGCGTGCGTGTGCGTGTGTGTGTGTGTGTGGTTGTGCCGGATCTAAACATGTTTTGTTGCAACGTTGGATTTTTTTTTTCATCCCAGGAATAACATCGCTCACTGAACGGGTAAATGTTATCGGTCCAGATTTAATGGTTGATTAAACGTTAATGGAGCTTTTTGCTGCGCGTTTTCCTCCATCGGCCGGGCGGAGGGAGAAGGATCCTCGAAGGGTAATCGCACCGAAGATAATGGGAGGGATGGAGTGACACGTACAATACCGTGTCGGATGATTTCATCCTTTCCCATCCATGATTTAGATTGAGGTTTTTTTTCCCCAGCCCGAACAATAAAGGCTCCAGATCCTGGTAGCCCACAGGACGACTTAATCTTTCCCACAAAACTCACCTCGCACAGATAACACTTTGAAAAACAGCTTTCGACTCGTCCTCCACTACACCAAAGCTCCACCGCTCACAGCTTTAGAGCCATCTTCATTTTCGAAGCATCTTTTTGAGGATGTACATTTTTTTTTCATCCCCACTTATTCAACATAACACCCGTACACAGCCATACACACACACAGGGAGCCCACCTGGAATGAATAAATTATCATTTTTGGTTGAATAAATTTACCGAATGCATAAATCAGGCAAAAAGATACAGCACATACAAGCGTCGGGTGCTGGATGTGGAAGTGAAAAATATGGCTAGCAAGGATTTGCATCCGTTTCTAGGAGGAGGATTTTTTTTTGTTCTGATTCTCTTGCGTTCCAACAGCACAATCTCGGGTTGGGCGTGTTGGGCGAATAGTTTCGCCAGTTGTGTTGGATTTATGTAAGCGACTGTGCGCTCGTGCCGGTGAAGTACACCTGCTTCCCAAACGAGAGCCACTTCAAATCGAGTTGCCATGGGAACTACTTGAAAAATGTCACCCATCGTTTGCACGGCTTCGGGTTCACACCGAATGGATTAACAAGCTGATTGTAATAAGCGAAGCACCGTTTTGTGTTTCTTGGGCAGCAGAAAAGATGCTTGTTAAAAGTTATTCTCGAATATTCACGCTCTCTAAGTGACCTTCGTTATGACACACCATTGTACAGTACAGTGTGTTTTTGTTTTACATCAAGTGAAAGCTGAAAAAACGCGCAAACGTTCATTACGGGCAGTTAAAATCTCAGCTGCTAGTTTGGAGCGTAAATGTTTCCGAAAACATCCCAATAACCTAATAAGACAACTGTTTCGTAAATGAATGAACAATGCTTCGAAATACCACATCTTCACCGTCGGCCAGTTGCGGACACCATTATCGCAAACTTAAAATGCAAAGGATTTCGTTTCCTCTGGCGAAGAATCTGGATGGGAACGGTAACAGCCAGTCGCTGTAGGCACCGAGCTTGAGTAGGCGCCCGGTGCCGGTCAGTTGAGTGGGTGCTCGCTGGTCCTTCCCCTTCCAGCATCACATCGCAAAACCCTTCGGAAAGTATTCAAAAGTATACTGGCACTTACTTTGACAAGGAAACCCACCGAAGGAAGATTTCCCCGGGCACGGGCCGGGGCTCTGTTTGCTCTGCGCTCGCCGCCCATGAACGCTTGAGAGACGAACCGGTAATGGAAGTAACCGTTGGAAGATCTTTTCTAAAATAACTAATTCAAAGTTTTAAATTAAAATACCGTAGCACGCCGAGTTTGCACCACGCCACTCGGCAGGCACGGGCCCGAAGAAGGATGACCGCTGCGAGAAGCGTCGTTCCTGTATCGTTAAGGTACCAAAATCGAGCACCAGTGAGACCGAAGGTAAAATTCCAACCCGTCACCCTTCTCGGCTTCCACCGCGTTCGGGACGGACAAAGTTTCGCTGAGAAAAGATCACGCTTCGCATATTTTGAATTTCTTCACCGGAACACCGGAAGCTGAAGCGTTTGGGAAGATGGATGACTAATTCGTTGTGGCGTCTTGCGTAGGCTAGAGAATACCGATAGGGGTGGAATGGGCGGGCTTAAGCTTATCAATGAAAACGGACTTGCTGGGATGCTCCTTCCACAGGGTGATCGGCGACGACGGCACGACGGCACCGACGCCGGACACTTTAGAACGTCCATCGAAGGAGGGGAAAAAAAGTGAAACTCGGGGCGCCATAAACCTGTCGAGAGCCTGTCGCCGGCGATGCAAACGCTTGATCCGCGGGCAGCCAGATAACTAGCTGGGCTGGGTTGCTTTTATTTCAGCTGCTTAATTTAATGTTTATTGGAGGACGTACATCCGACGACACCGGGCTGGAGGTCTCGAGTCGGAGTGAGGACTTGCGATAAAACTTCCTCTTACGCTCGCCATCCCCTTTCAACCCGCTCGCAAGGGTTAGGTCCCATCGAACGATGCCGAGAACCGAGAATGACACAAAACTATTCTTTCGTTCAACACCGCGCCCGATGGTGCTCTTAAAACGATCCATTAAACCGAACCACTCCGGAAGAGCCCGGAATGCGCGAGATAACGTTCCCGAAGCGAAAGGAACAGGTTGAAGCAGCGCCTCTTATTGCTTCGAAATTGGAGAAACTTGTCGAGAAATTTGTATCAATTAGATGGCCTTTTAAACGTGGGTCTCGGTGGTGAGGCATTCTTATTATCCGACTTGAAGGCGCTTTTTTCATGGACGCCGGTGATGAGTAATCCACCGGTTCGCTTACAAGAGCCTCGCTTCCCGAAAACCCACCCGAATGCCACGCGCGACTAGGGAACGGAGAAGGCGAACAGAATAAATAGACCGCAGGCTTTGCTTTTGTTTTTAATTATGTCAATGAAAGCGCTCCACCACTCCGCCCAACCTTCATTCATGTAAATATTTCAAGACAGCAATAAAATCCTTTTTCGGGCGTGGGGGAACGAACCCGGTGGACTAACTTTTCACTCGCCCGTGCGCTTACCTGGCGCGAAACTTCCCTTTCGCGAGAAGTAAAAGTTGCTGAGCATATATATTTTCGGTGCCGGCGCAAAGTTCGGCCGACTATTGTCCTGACTTTGCGTGTACATAACTTTGTCGCCTCCGGTAGTGCGAGAGGTTAGGGGAGAGGTTACGCGCCTGGTGGACGCACACTTTGACGCCAGACGCTTCCGATGTCAACGGTTTAATAAGGGCCTCCCACCGCCCGGGGGGAGGCAGATGATGGATTGGGGTGATTTATCAAAAGCGAACGACTTAGTGGACTTTGTCGCGCGCGCGAGTGTGATGATTTTATTTCGTGGTTCACTTTCGGTATCTTGTCTGCTCCCGACGAGTTTTGGGGTATTTTTTTGTTTGTTTGTTTGTTTGTTGATTTAAGCGTGTTGCCATATCAATTAAGGCCAGCGCTGCGACCATTTCGGAAGGACGAGAAGGCGCATCGATTTACCGATCGATCATGTGCGGTGGAGCCGTCCCAAATTCACCGAAACGCCCGCAGAACGTTTACAAACGCGCTAGCTTCATTAGAGACACCCTTCGCGGAAAGGAAACACAGCCACTGTGCTTCGCTTCATTGACCATTTTCCCACCGAGCATTGTTTATGGCCCGGTGCAAGTTCTATTTCCCACATTCGAAGGAGCGCAAAATACGACCATCGAACATCGAACTCCGCACACTTGATTGGGCACCGCGGCACAGGAAGTTGTTAACCAATTGGGCGGGTTTGGTTTTTTGTTTGTTTTTTTTTTTCTCCGATGGACCGTCGTTTGTTCGGGATGTCGTTGTTCGGGAGGTCGTAAAGTTGGCGCTGGAGATGGTAGCCGCCAAGGTCTAGGTGAGCCCCGGGTCTGATCTTGTTTTGTGTGAAGGAGGAAGCTTGGAGCGATGTGACTAGGCGAGCCTTCTCATCATGCGCTCAACCGTCGATCGATCCGGTCCCAATTAGTCCCGGATCTGAAGAAAGAGAACGAACGAATGGGGGCGAGAGGGAAAACAGGTCATAAGAAGCCCATAGCCCCGAGTCAAAACAAAAAGACATGCAAACAGACGCACGGGCCGGCGTCCGTTCCGATTTCGATTCGGCCCGGGAACCTTGTCCCGGCGGGACGTCTTGAGGTCTGCGTCGATCGTAAAGAGGCTTCACCCGAGCGAGGCTGGCGCTAGACAAAACCACGGGAGGAAGAATCGTCCAATCGTCCAAGCGACATTGGCCAGCTCCTAGAGAACGTTTTGCGATCGGCCCGCGAAGGGGGAGGGAAGAAATCTGAATCTCATCCGCTGGACAGAAATCTCGTTGTTCGAGCCATTAAGCGACTCGATCGTAAATTATCGCACAAATGATGTGTTAGTTTGTTGTTTGTCCCGCGCGTCGGACGTCGGCCATTCGACCATTCGGTGTGCGATAAGATAAGAAGACGGTACGCGGGACGAGGACGAGAACTCATTTATTAATCATAACACACAGCCGGTCATTTCTCAAGGTGTCCGCGTGTCGATGCGAGGGAACTTTTCGAAGCCCGTTTTCGTAATCCGCTGCGCCCTCGCCACGGATGATGAATCCATCACCATCGTCTGTGACCGAATCCATTCCGTTCCGTCGTCGGGCTTGTTAACATTTGCTTTCTTGAGCATTCCCAAACCGACCGCCTGCTCGGTGTGTTTCACCGATCGGCCTCGAGGCTCATTAAAAGAGCCTCACAACGGTGCGCATCACTGGAAAACTCATCCCCTCGCGCTCGCGCGCGCCGATAAAACAAAGGTTTATGAGCAATTTAATTTCGAATTCTAGTTTCCGTCCACCACCAACACGCTTCAGCATCACTTAAGCGTGTTTTACGACGAAGGTATCAACGCAGCAACGCGCGGGTAATGATGAATTATTTATGCAATGCCTTAAATCGAGCCATTTGGGGGTTGTTTTCTCCTCGTCATATTTTCATTTCGTTAAGGGTTACACCATTCTCCATTAACATTAAACAACAACAACGAAAACTGCCCATCATGTTTGGTCAACTATCAGCTGCGTGTTACATAAACGGCCGCTTGCACGTTGAAATAGGAATTAAATTAAATTGCATAAAAATTTTTTGGCTCTTGGGAAATAAATTTTCGAAGCCCACCAGGCGTGCACGATTCGTATCGCATCGCGACGATCGGAACGTTTTTCGGTCTTTGTTTCGCCCATTCGCGAACGGGAAGCTGGACGGGGCGTCGGTAAAAGTCTAAATTCGCCCTACACCCTGGGAGTGTGACATTTCTCTCCGGGCGCACATTGTCCACCGTCGTCCGTGGGACCGCGAAGCACCGCGTGCCGTACACTGAAGAATCCATCCATCCATCGCATCCACTTCAGTGCCAGAACAATGCGCGCAAACGCCGCGGGAGATGCGATTCGTGGTTCGTGGCGAGATTAGAAATCTTTCCTCCATCACGCGGACCCATTATCTCGCTCCTTTCCACCCCGGTGCGGCTTGACCATGACCACGACAATTTGGCCGGCCGTGGGGAATCGTGCGCCTTGTGCACGAAATACACGCACGCCACCGTTGTCCGCCCACCGCCGCACCGGCGCTGGGAGCCTCCGAAATGCTACAATCGTGTGTCGTTTGTCGTGGGGTTCGGGTCACTTTCTCTTCGACGAGCTTGCGACTTCGACTCATCTGCCGTCGAGCGATCGATCTGCCGGAGCGAACCGTTCGATCGATACTTCCCGCGCCCCGCGGCGAAGAATGCACAACGGTGGAAGATGCGCGATGCGCTGCAATTTCGCGATCGCATTTTCGTTAGGGCGTCCAGGGCGCCCGAATCGAAAGTGAAAGCGTGGGTCGTCTTCCCAGCGGGTCCGATATCTGGCGCATCCCAGTGCCCGATTGGATGACCTCTGCCGCAGGGGTGATCCCATTCGCTGGTAGGTTGTCAACGGTGGAGGGTGAAAAGTTGTGTCCGGGAATAAAAAACATGATAAAATAAAAATTTTATTGATCGTGCCAATTTACAGATTTAAAGTTTTTTTTTAACTTCTTAAACATCTATTAAACATTTTGTTCGTATTTCCGTTAATTTATACCTGTAATTCGCATACAAATAATTGTAAATGAAATTTTTACAAATCATTTATAAGAGCCAAATGTTTTATTGTTTCACATAATCGTCAGAAATGGTTAACAATTTAATCAGAGGTGTCAAATTTGGACTATGAACTCAAGAGTAACCAAATCAAAAATATAATGCCAGTTTTCGTCAGATGATTTTACTTAAAAATAATATTGACATTCATTCAAAGCAGTAAGATGTGTTTCAATTCATCCCTAAAGTGTATTTTAATTCATTTCAATATTAATAAATTATTTTACTTTTATTTCATTAAAAAGTCCTTTTAATGAAATTCATTACTTTTATTTCATTAAAAGGACGTTTTTATTTCATTTCATTACTTTAATTCAAAAGTAACTCAAAATTCACCCCAAACCGTACCTAATCACACGCCCACCACTGTACGGACGATCTTTTCGCAACGCTCCCATCCAGTGGGAACTCTAACGCCGCATCTTCTCGCTTAAGGACAGTGTATGTGTGTTGCAAAAAGGAAAGAAGCACCCAGCAATCGCCCGACAGCAGCCGGACGCTGGCTAATGGGCCAAAACCGGTCGTTCCGTCCCTTCGCTGTGCTAAAACGGAAATAAGTACTTGCGCATGCGGACTGGAGAAAGCGCCAGAGAATGGTGCGCCGAGCCCAATCGGCCAGCCAAAGCGCCAGTGCTCCCGGGTGCGGTGGAGTCGGAAGCGCCGGGGAATCAGTCAATAAGTCACGGACCCACGGAAACCCCACCGGGAAAGCGGCCGCTTTCGCCGCGGTGGAAAACTAGTCTCCCTTCATGCACCGTGAAATTACGTCAATTATTTGCTATTCACAGGTTTTGATTGAAAAGACCGAGAAGAGATGGGCCGAGTGTGAGTGAGTGAGCGAGTGGGAAAGTTTGCTTTTGCTTTTTTTAATTAGACGGAAGAAAGGAACATCTATCAGGGGGGAGTAGGGAGGGAAAAAAACCTACATAAAAATGATTCCTTCATCCAACGTGCGATTGATTTGGGAAGACATCAGCAACCGAGACTGTTCCACCGAGCCAATGTTCATAAATACAAAAGCAGCGTTCTTGATGCGTTGTGTTCGGCTTTTTACGCCCCCCATTAAATGTTTGATTAGTACAAGAAACTGCTTTTTAACGAAAATCGAAACGATCCGTGCTTGTGTGTGTGGTGTGTCTTCCTCGCTCGCGTTCCGTGTATTCATAATTAATCGTCCGCATATCGCAGACGCACCTCTTTTTCCTTTCGCACGATTGAGCGATCAAACGCATCAGCCACAACAGCGTACACACGTATCGTTCCCGGTGGACACGGATTCGACGGCTCGTAAAAATTAAAAACGAAACGTCTTACCTCCAGCTTCCTAGCGCAGGCGGCATCGTTCGCATTCGGGTCGTAAAAGTGTCAACCGGATCGGTCTATCAGCCCCGGACCCGTGGACGACGGTGATGAAACTATTTCGTCCGGTTCGCAGGGCCCAACCGAACCAAAAAAAGTAGCATCTGTTGATGATCTCTGCCTCTACCGCATTCGCCCTTCTCACTTCCCACTATCTCGGAGAGTCGTTCGCGCGTAAACCGAGGTGTCGATGGTCCAAGACAGCTCTCGCCTCGCTAGAACTGTATCGTGTTACCACGACCGCCGCCTCAACCTCGACATTATTATAATCTGATAAAGCCGATAGTAAAAAGCATCAACTATGATCGTGCTGCAGAACGGACCGCTGTCAATCTACATCCCGTGGTCGTAAAAAAGTCCCCCCCC
>JXXA01009270.1:0-11114 GCA_000956255.1 Anopheles punctulatus | reverse complement strand
AGCCCTTAATTTCTCAAAATTTAATGTTTAATCTTATTTACAATTTTTTTTACAACAACTGCTTTTCTACACACAAATTGTGTGTGAATTTCGCAGTCAACTCGTTGCGTGTTTTTCTCTCTCTCTCTCTCTCTCTCTCTCTTTTCAATTCAACACAAATCGAACCACATGACAGACGAGAGTAAACAAACAAACCTGAAATTACAACCATTCCAGAAGGCGCGCCCGCTTCCTAACGAAGGCATTCCGTGTCCGTGGCGGCTTCCGTAATCTCCTTTTCTTCGTGGCTGGCTACATTTCACTTCCGTTCGGGTGTGTATCACATTCCCCCGTCGGCATTGCATTAGTGTGAACATGTTTCAGCACGTTGAGGGAAGGTGATTAAAATTTCCGTCCCGTATGTGCCGGAATTTCGATTCGGAAGCATCCGTCGTTACGCTGGGTTTGATGGCGCCTTTTTTTGTTTCTTCGGTTGGCTATCACTGTTCCCTTACGCAATTTTCCTTTGCAGACGAACGACGAGACGCGTATAGGTAAACACACACAGTCGCTCTTAATGTGGGTAACAAAGGGGATTTGAAATGGAGATTAATTATACGGGAGAATGTTTTGATCGTTGCATAATGTGACGAATTTAAGGCGCTTTAAAACGGATAAAATGTTATGACTAATTGGCGACACTTCATTGCATGTGTAACTTTTCTCTAATCCACTCCTGATCACTTTTTAACACTCGAGTAATAATCGATAATTTCTAAAGTTAGGTTACTAGGTGTCAAATGTACTCTCCATTAGTGCCTTTCCAAGTAACAGGGATACTTTAAGAAGGTTTCTGATTGAAAATTCTCCTAGGAATCAGCTTCTTTTGCAGGTCCATCCTCATCCAGAGCTTTCACTTGTCGACGACGCATCGAAAATCGTTTTGCCCACCCTTGCAAACGTACTCGTTCGATTATTACCCTTTTCAGCCTCGACGCTCGGGAATATTAATAGCTTGATAAATAGGGAATCATCTATTCAAATAAGGCAACCCTGGCAACCCCGTCAGCGAAAACACGGCTTTGTGGTTCGGGGCGTTGTCCCGATAATAGGACAACAGATTGTTATTCATGTTTCCAGCGCGCGGAACGATGGAAAAGGGAATTGAGTTTGTGCTGTCCTGGGTAAAGGATGGCGGGGAATGGGAAGGTTCGGAGGGCGCGCACGTACTGATAAGGAAGGTTGATTGTGATTTGCATCCGACTTTTTTTATTCTTCTTCTTCAGCGGAATACTCCATGCTGCTGGTGAGCTTCCATCTGCAGAGGCACATGGGCAACTTTCTGATCCAAGTGTACGGGCCGTGCGTGCTGCTGGTCGTCCTGTCGTGGGTATCCTTCTGGTTGAATCGTGAAGCAACGGCCGATCGGTAAGGGTTGGCACGGACGGACGGTTTCAGCCAGCTACTAACGCCTCTATTTGCAGTGTTTCGCTCGGCATAACCACGGTGCTGACGATGACGTTCCTGGGTTTGGAGGCGCGAACGGATCTGCCGAAGGTGCCGTACCCGACCGCACTCGACTTCTTCGTGTTCCTCTCGTTTGCGTTCATCTTCGCGACGATCATCCAGTTCGCGATCGTGCACTACTTCACCAAGTACGGTTCGGGCGAGTGTTACTTCAGCGTGGACGAACTGACGGACAGCTCGGACGAGGACGAAAGCGATCGGGAGCTGTTGGACCGGGACCGGAATGGTGCGGGTCAGTCTGGTACCGGCGGTCAGCACCACGCCATCAACATCGGTCCATCCACGTCCAGCCAGCGATGCGTCGGCAAACGGTGTACGACCTCGATCACGTCCATCAGCGGTGCGACGGGCAGCGGCACGACGGCAGATTCGCGCATTATTGAGGTTATACCGCTCTCGGTGTGCTCGTTCCCGCTCACCCCGAGACGCAAAACGCCCAAATCTTCCTGGACGGATGTGTCCTGCTTCGGTGGTGGTGCTTGCGGTATCGAGGATGACCCATCCAGCGATCGTTCGCCACCGGCCGGTAGCGGTTCCACCGGCGGAGAACGTGCACGATCGTACGGGCCCTCCATTGACACTGCCACTACCTCGTCCTCGTTCACTTCCTCCACTCCAACGACGACGGCCCTCGGTGGGAAGCACGCACGGCGACGGTCCGGTGGGACCAACCGCACCGGACCGACGCCACATCTCACCATCAATGCACCGCTGACGGCCGCGGAAGCGCTCGGTGCGAATGGACATCGGACGCGGCGGCGCAGGAAACGAGCGCCCCGCTTCAACTCCGTCTCCAAGATCGATCGTGCCTCGCGCATCTTTTTCCCCCTGCTGTTCCTGGCCATCAATGTGTTCTACTGGTATTTGTATCTGTCGCGCAGCGAGCGACTTCCGCAGCAGCACCACAAAACCGGCTAGAGTCCACTAGAGGCTAGGAGGTACGTTGCCGGTACCCAAACTGGTAACACAAAACGCAAACCAATTGAAGTAGCATTTGATCTCGTGCCCTCCAACGAAATGGCCGCTCAAAGTCTTACAACTACCACTAAGCTGTAGCAATAACCGCGCAGTAACGCCAATCACCGAAACACGACACGAAGTAGGCGTTATAAAAAAAATCTTTCAAAAGCGATACAACACGTAGTGTAGTGAATGTAAAGTTGCTAAAATTGCATGTGCCAGATGTGAAAAAAAAACAAGCAAACAAACTAATTTGCCATAAACTGAGGTAGCTGCTTCGGGTTTGGCCACAGATAGAAACTATTTGTCGGTAAGCATTCGCGTGGGACCAGATGCGCTTACACCACTAGGAAGAATTGACGCCCGCCCGTTCATCCGCTAGTCACATGCGGGCTGGGGATTGTTTGGTTTTCGTTACAGCATGCGCGCACGGTTCGGCGGGAAGATGTTTCTGGGTCAATTTCGGGCAGTAAATGGCTCCACGCGGAGTGGCCGGAGAGCTGTGCCCGGCGCAGTACAACAACAACGGTTGAGGGACATAGCAACGCAAAAACGTTACCACTAGCAGAGATTTAACAAACAAACACACAAACAAAACAGAAGAAAAATGGCCAAATAGTAAATGATGTTGGATGTGTGTCGGCAGTAGTGAAATAAAACCGATAGTGTTCATTGGTGCATAAGCGTTTCAAAGGGAGTACGTCCGAAAATAGGTACTGTAGGTGGGACTATTAACTATATGCAGTATTCCTTATTTAAGCATTCATTATGCTTACACTACGCTGACGCTATTAGATTATTCTATTATAGAATATCATAGGCTAGATTTTTGAGTATTATTTTCTTAATGCTGTCAGCTCTAGTGATAAGATGAGTGAGCCTATCTTGCAAAGAATGTGTTGATGAATCATAAATCATTACTTCTCCATAGACGTACAAGCACGGTAAGGGTTTACAGTGTTTCTCTTTATTCAAAAGCTTCGCAATGCGATTTATTTAGGTACTGCTTTATAACACGTTTTTTCAACATTTGTTTGACAATGTTTTTGTTCATATGTGCCGCTGAAAAATAAACTTAAAGTTTTAGCACAACCCAACAACGCTATCCGCTTACAAATACGGCAATAAGTCACCAAGTTTAGCGACGTACACATCCGGCACCTGCACTTTGAACGCTGGATCATCGCACGCAGCATACTTTTCGATGTCGGCCGCTTTATGAATACCCGTTTCGACCAGCAGTGTCTGGAAGTCGCAGTTTTTGCCCAATAAAATGTCCGTGTTGCACCGATCGCCGATCATGAGCGTCCGTGCCGGGTTGACGTCGTACTCTTTGCGTATGATCTCGCAAATATGTGGATTCGGTTTACCCATCACGATCGGATCGCGTTCGGCACATGTTACCACGGCCTTTACGATGCTGCCCGTGCCGGGAATGACCCGGTCGGGCATCGGAAACCTTTCATCTGTGTTCGTGCCGATAAATATTACGTCCGGATTGTTCAAGTACGATGCAGCTTTCATCATCTTCACGAAGCTAAAATGCTCGTCGAACCCGACAATCACGGCACCTACGTCCGGATCGGGTGCAAAGTTGGCCACCGTGTCGGGCAGGCTACCATTTATGTTGTCCGGACCGATACCAATGTGCCGAATGCCGACAGCATCCAGCTCCTTCGTTATACCCGTTGAACCGATTACGTACACGGTTTTAGAAAATCCCACATTTTTCAGGTACTGGGCAGCAAGATACGCGGTCGATATTATGTTATCCTGAAGAGAGGAAAAATAATGATTGTGTAAGGAATCATCAACTCAAATAACACCATATCATTGTGACACTTACGATTGTAACATTAAACCCAAGCTTGACGGCTTTCTCCACGAACTCGGGTCGAGTTTTGGTGGAGTTGTTCGTCACAAAGAATAGCTTTTTGCCATTCTCAATGAAACGGTTTATGACTTCCGGTGCACCGGGTAGTGGGTTATTGTCCACCCAAATTACACCATCGCAATCCGTCAGCACCGTATCGAAAGAATCGATCCACTCTTTGACCTCGGCCGGTGAAAGTGATGCAAGATTCGTACCAGTGTATTTGGACATTCTGGAAATATTTTTCACACTGAACGAGCAAACACTGTTGAAAATGGAAAGAAGAACCTCAACCTGAGAAGACCTCAACTAATTTTTATGAACTTACGACCGTATTAAAAAAGACATAAAACTATAAAGAGAAGTAGCACCAGCGCCAGTCCGGTAAAAAACCGTCGTCAAGCAAAAAAGTAGGCAAACAACAACAAATCTGACATTGATCAATGTCAAACGTCAATGGTCGTTCGAAACAGACCCAAGGGACATTTCTGTTCACTTTGTGTTTCGGTGTACCGTCAAAAGAAGCGAAATTTCGCGCATGGAATATTTAATAAAACCGAGATATTCGTGAAAATCATAAGTCGATAGCAGCACTATTTTCTTAAATACAAGCTGTTTCATATTTTTTCATTCAATAATGAAAAGCTGCTAGCATTTCGTCGTTATTTGTTCGCTACTCATTTTTACAGTGGAGGCTGACTGCAACGAGCTGCAAAAGGAATACATTTGACGTTTGTGTTGTTGCTATTGTCATAGAAGAAACAAAAAAATCGAAGGAGAAGGACGTGTTTGTTTGCGCTGTGCTGTGTAGTGAATTTAAAATTCTTCGCTTTGTATTAGCGAAATAATACCTTTGCTCTGGATCTGATCCACCGAAGGATCAGATCCTGCCTCAAGCTTCGAACAGTGTGCCCATCTGTGCAAGATATGTTTTCGCAAATGGGTGCTCAAAATCATTGAAACCCATATCCTCATACCAATCTACGACAAAAGGGAGCACCTCGCGAACAGTAAGAAAAGTGTTCGCAAATCTTCGGAAGTGGCAGCTTGAAATGCGTCGTAAATTGTGAAAAGTGTTCAAGTGTCGTCACAACAGCCAAAAAAAGAAAGATGGATGCAAAGGCTCAGTCCCACCAGAAGCATCCTGTCTATCATCGTCGCTTCCTGCCGTGATTTGATAACGGTGCTGCCTTGGGGGTGTTAGTTCACGAGATAAAAGGCTTGAGGCACTCCTCGACGGTGTGTTCGAAGAATCAGGAAAAATTATAAGTGTTCCAAATCCAAACGCGTTCAAAAAGTTGGGCCCGAAAAGTAAGTGCGATACGGTGTGAATTTGGGAAAAAATTAATTAATTAGTAATCTCCATTGCTGCATAACTTTTGCACCACGCGTAGCTATAGTAAAAACGATCCTGTGTGAGTGTGCGATTGGTATTTCTCCCCGCAAGTGTGTGTGTGTATGTTTGGTCTTTCTCTACATGCGCTCTCGTTGTCCAAGGGTGAAGGCCAAACATGCGAAGAAGATGCTGCGAGCGACGAGCAAGACAAAGAACACATCGTTAGAAAGCGGGGGGCAGAATCGATTTACGTTCTTGCTGCAGGGGAGTAGTAGGCAAGGGGGATGAAGGGGAGGCACTAAATCGACGTCGAAGGGCTGCCGACCTTTCACTTCTCCCCTCTCTTCCCGGGGGTTGCAAACGCACGGGTGAAAGCAACGTTGCTAGGTTCCCCGTACCCTCCCTCCCATCAACGGGCGCTTTTCGATGTGCTCTCCCCAAGTTTGGGGCCACGGTCGGGGTCCACACACACACACACACACACAGGGGAAGTTTGTGAATACGTCAACGCACGCGCACGGTTCCATCTCGCATGTAAACAACTCTTGCCACTCACAGCAATCGTTGATCCTGTTGGTTTGTGCGGCACGTGCAGTGTTTCGAAAGGCCAGCAGTACCTTACCGTAGTGCAAACGGTGAGCGAATCTCAAGTGGCAAGCTCGGTCTAATAATATCACAACTCAACCGCGTTTGAAGGTGGGCATCAAATAAGCACAAAACAACGCAAGCAGACGCACTAGACGCCTACGGTGGGTGATGGGTAGTGTCGCGGGGGCGGCATCTGTTTTGGTTCATAAAGCAGAGAAGGTCATCGGTGTGTGTACGAGAACGTGTGTGTGTGTGTGTGGTTAGGTTAGGTTGTGAGCTCGTTTGTGATGCTGTTTCTTGCCCCTAGATCTCCCGTGATGGGAATCTTTAGGCCTTAGGGCCGTCTCTACGGCATTTTTTAATCTTATCACAATGGTTACCAACAACAACGCAAAACGACAATGGAAGAAAAGAGAAAGTTGTTGGATTTAGATGAGCGAGAAGATGAGGCGAAAATTGCGTTTTTGCGACGTACCGAAGCAGGCGTTCGAGCAGTGAGTTTTCGCGTGCAGTGACAGTGTCAAAATATGTGTTTTTCCGTGCAAAAAGCAGCTCATTTCGTTTGAAATATTTTTGAAGAAATTTTTGAAATAATTTGTGCCAAATCTCCCTTCCAATCCAGCAATCCGTGTTTGCGTTCGGCGGTGAATGTGTGATAAATCAAACGGCCACAGTATGGCCGACGGTGGTGGTAGTGGTCGCACCGTTGTTGCATCCGAAGCAAATGGTGGTGGCGGAAGTTCGGCGGATGCGACGACGACGACGACCCGCAACAATCTCAGCGAATCTCCCGCACCCGGTGGGCCACGCCTGGGGCAGAACGACAGTGTGCAGCAGCAGTTTACACGCTTTGCGGACTATTTCGTAATCTGCGGCCTGGACCTGGATTCGGGCCTCGAGCCGGATCTCTTTGCTGGTGAGCACTTTTCCTATTACATACGTTTTACACAGTTAAATACATTTGAACATCCGACTTGTTTATGTTTATATTTATGTGTGGTTTACCGCTATACTATGGCAACACTTCTCCCATGTTCTCTGCGACCCGGACGATATCAATTGCGGTCAATTAATCTCAATTGAGTGAAAGGTCGCTACTCCCTATCCCTGAAGCTTGTTTACGTTTCGAAAAGCGCCCTCCCCTCAGGAACGAAGTATGTTCTGTGCGGTCTTGAACCCCGCACAATGCACCATGAAGTAGCTTCTTTAATGTAGCGACGGACAAAGTAGGAAGCTTCACACAAATTAAACCAATTGAGCTAAATATAAAGAGTGTTGCCGTTTGCTGCTCGCCCGTTCCGGTACCGCTGCAGTGCGTATCATTTTTTTTTATCAGGCACATGCAATCGCAAGCATGCTCAAGAGTAGCGTTAAGTAAATTTAAGCCAAACAAATGCAAGACGGAGCGCACACTACTGAAAATGCTAATTCATTGATTTCGTGTCCGACTGATACGAATAAAAATTTACCGTGGCGCATACCTTTTGTGTTGCTATCGTTTCAAGCGAGCTTCCGGTTTCTGCCACGTGCTTTTGTGTCAAGCTAAGGTTCGTTTTTTGTTTTGATTATTTGCTATCAAATGAAGGTTGAAGGGAACTGCTGCAAATAGCAATTGCGCGGGAAGAAGTCGCGTTTATTTATTACAGCAGTCATTACAATTACTACACAAAGTAAGGCCAACAAATCTGTCTGTGAAATTTATTCCATTTTTTGAGCGATATTTTTTCGAAAACTTTTTTCAAAACTATTTTCTTATGCTTCAAATTTTACTTGTTATGCGTAACGAGCATATGAATACCAACGGTTCTTGTTGCACACAACAATTTATGCTGATGTTCTCAAGTAACTTACCCCTCCCATGGCTCGAAGGTTTAATAAATTGAAGGAATGAAAAAAAAACGCTTACCGCTCGGTTAATGGTGTGGGAAAAAGTCTGCGGGTAAACTGTTGACCAACACAGTGCCACAGACAAATTGCTCCAAGAATGTGCCCTCCTCCCCCCACCCCACACACACACACACACATTCAGCGTGTCTGGGAACCGAATGGGGTAGGATTAACATTGGTTTGGTAGTTTCGCCCCAGCTCGTCGGTGCGTTCAAGCTGGAAGCTAATTCTTCAATTGCCCGGCCAGACATATGTCGTATGTTGAGGAGCGGTTGTTGAACTGAAATGCTGAAATAATGCTGTGGGGCTCGTTTTTTTTTAGTATAGTGGATGTACGACCATTATTAGCACAGCGAGAGATTGAGAATTTGTTATATAATGTAGAAAAGGGAAATTGAATTTATATAAATGTTTGAAATTTTACTTAAATCCTTACGAAATTGACTAAATGACTGTTCTGCAAGATGTCATATAAATGACTGTTTTTTTTAAATGTCATATTTCTGTTGAGTGAAAGCTATTGATCAAAATTTAGGAGCTTCGAAAGTTCATAACGAGTGAACAATGTTTTGGTACTGTTTGTTTGGATTGGAGCGTCTGCTATTTGACATTTGCGATGCGATGCTGCACCCACTGGGGAGACCAGCGTTTATGCTTATGCCGCATGAAAATCACAATATATGCTTGCCGTTTAAGAGCATCGTGGTGTGAGGCGTTACTACCGCTGCTCGCGTCACGAACGCTGTCACGATTTTCAAAGATGTGGCAACTGCACGTCGCTGTAAGCATCGTTTAACACAGGTGTGTTTGCTGCTAAAAGTGTTGCGATTAGGGGAATATAAAGTTTATGCAATGGATATTTAGACGAACCATAAAATGCTCAAATGCTAAATGTCAGTTGAAAGTATTTAAGTAGTTTTTTTACTGCTTAATTTAACACTGTTGAATTTAATATAAAGTTTGTGATTACAATTGCAACACGTTAAAGCCCTGTAGTGTACAAATATGAGGGTTGAAGAAAAAAACAAATGCAAAATGTAAATTAAAAGTGAAGGAAACGGTAAAGGTTTCGTAAACTGCACATGTTTCTTATAAAATTTGCGATATTACATCAAACAAAACATCCGGGAAAACAATATAGGGAATATTTCATTTGTAAACCGAAAACAGAGACGGTTTTTACATCAATTGTTAGACCTTCACCAAAAGCCATGTCGTACCGTGTTTCAATGACAAAACTCTAATTTCCATTACAACTATAGCAATTAAATTACGAACGTGAATCAATTATGAATAAGCTTGATAGCAAATCCACCCTGATTGGCGATCCAGATCAGCAAAACGATTTTTGTTTTTACGTAAATGTGTGCGAACCAATAGATTCCGTGATGTGTATTTGCCGTCGCGTTGTTCGTATCGCACTTTCGCCGAAAAGTGAAATCGGTGGCAATGGGAGCAAGCCTTTCGATGGGCTTGAGTCATTAAAAATGATTGACAGAAATGTGTGCGGAGATAATGCACGTGCTGTCGCCGCAGTTGATAGCGCGAGTAGAAATAAGTGGAGCAATAAGGTATCGTTAAACTGACAAGCACAAACTGATATGATGATCGTTAACCTTTTACAAGACATGTCTGCTGAGATATCGCATGGACGCTAATGATGTTTTGATAAATAAAAACATCAGTATTAATAAAGCGTTTTCTGCACACCGAGTAGACCGAGTAGTCAGTGCTGAGTTCACTGACTTGGTCATATTATCATATCGCAAAGGACTATCAACAAATAAATAAGCTTTACGATCCCGACAAGGTTTACGTTGCCCGAAGGCAAAGCATAGACCAGCTAGCATTAGTCATACTACCGCCGCTGCTGTCGGTCGTTTTTAGATCCCTAATGAGCTTTTCCTCCCGGGCGTTTTCGTCTTTGTTCGTGAGAAAAACACCTAACCACCAATCGGATAAATGGGTAAAACCACATTGCTGTGCTGCGCACTCCAACTCCTTCCGGAAGAGGATCGTTCCGCAAAACGGACTTACTTACACTATGGCCCGCCAGAAGCCAACACTTGCCGTACTTTCACAAAGACCCGACTTGACTGTCTGTCTCCGGGACCCACGTTATTGTCTGGCTCGTCGTTGGGCGAGCTTTGTGGGCGAAGGATTCAGACCAAATGGCGCCCAATCGGGCTGGCTGGCTGGCTGGTTCGCGTCCATTTGCGCTGACGGGGAAATGACTTCCAGACTCCGGAAGACCGCCGCTTCCGGATACGAACGCGGTGCCAAGTATCGATTTTTCATACCGTCCGTTTCATTCTTAACGCTTCAAGTTTGCCGCCTCGTTGCGATGCACAAGAGACTGTGGTATTTGTTTGCGTGCGATGAAGTGAAACGTTTCAATACCCTTTTCTAAATCCTGTTATGACTTGGACGTAGAAGTGGCGAGGAGGAAGTTTTGATAAATTGCCTACGAACGAACGTTTTGGCGAGGGTTTTCTTCAGATTTATTTATAGTTTTTCGCATTTTTAGAACAAAACTATTGTTTTCGCTTCATAAAGTAAAGCTTTTTAATATGATAAAAATAAATCCAAACTGTGATTTATTGTACAAGAAAAGGAACATCTTTAAAAAAATGTAAAAAAATGGAAGTATACGCATTTTGCTCTCTTCTTCTATTGTTTGTTTACCTTGGGCTTCCCCGCATGGAAGTTTTGTAAGTGAAATTAATCTCCGACCAACCCGGAATCACCTCTCGGCATTGCAAACAAACATCGATTTCGAGCGGGTTGGGCGCATCAGCCCAGGAATAACGTTTTATTGCAGCAATTACGCCAAATTGCAATGTGTTGTTTCTGTTGCCGAACCTAACCCTCCCGACCTAAATCCTGAATCACGACAATCGAAGCTAGTAAAACAACCGTCGGTTCTCTAGTAGATGGAAATTTCATGGCTTCTGTTTACAACCC
>JXXA01009269.1:0-18608 GCA_000956255.1 Anopheles punctulatus | reverse complement strand
TGAAGCACTAGACTCATAGGTGGCGGTATTACAATTAAATCCAAATGATTTTTAGTTTCTCGTATTCTTAGAAAGACATAAATTGAACATGTTGGAATTGGTTTGTGAAATTACCACATTTTGTGTGAAGCAAATTTTGTTCTTGTGATAACAAACTAGATGAAATAGAATTTAGCAGGTTTTTTACCCTTTGGAGCAAGTTCATCGTCAACTGAAATGAATTAAATCATAAATGTAATTTATTCGTGCGACTTTTGAAAGTTAAGGAAACTATAATCGTTTGGATTTTATTCTATGACTGCCCCCTCTATGTTTCATTCAGGGGACTTTTCAATTTTTCTGTTATTGCTATTTAATTTTTGTTTAAATTTATTTTAATTCGTATTTAGACAAAGACAAATTGTATGCTTTATTTCGGGCGAAATTATTTAAATGGTTACTAAAAGTTACCGCGACATTTCAAATCGCTTGATCAATTTGGGTGCTTGAAAGTATGCAATCGCATGAATAATCCAATAACGTGGTGTTACACTAGATGCGCCAAAAGGTATGCAATACACACCGTGCTAGCGCGTTTTTCTTGTATGTTAAATAAATATTGCGTGCTCGTGTAGCTTCATAAATGATGTACATGCTACTGCGACTTAGCTACTACTCAATCAGCTCATCTCGCTGCTCCGTATCGAAAGTCCCTCTACTGACTGAGTGTGGATTGATTAATAAAAGATAAGTGTGGTTCGTGCCCGTCCACTTTCTTTCTAACTTCCATCACCCAGCAACTAATGCGGAACGTTGCGTCAACTGCAAAAAAAAAAAATACATAAACGCAACTTAGAAGGGAGAGCTAATGTAATACTACGCCACTTCGTTTCGTTTCGAGCAGGCTCCCGGGGCTGCTTGTGTTTCTTTTTAATATGCGCCTTAAGAGCTGTTGGGCAAGAGGGTTGTTCGTCTGCTATCGATATCGTTCCGCAGCACCGTAGTGGGCCAGCAAACGACTGGACAAGCGCCCTGTAATTAACAATTATCATGTTTCAATTCGTGTCCAGCCCCGGCGACCCAGGCGACCCCGACAACGGAAAAGGGGTGTTTCCGTGTTTGGGTTCGGAAAATAGATATCAGCACTCTTTTAACCCCTTGTTAATCCGAGTGCCCTGAGTGGACGGGATGGAACGAAGCTTGATTGGAGCCGGAGTAGCGTGTATGTGTGTGGAGAGGGAAGGTTTAATTTCCCTTGCCCCCCTTTGGCCGGTTCGATATAAGCAACTCGAATAATCGTTTAATAATAGCTATCGAGCACTTTCGGAATCGGTACTAGTGGTGAGTTGAAGAGGTGTCGATTTATTCCTTCCAATCGCTCCAGCAAGTCCACCATAAGGTAGGGAGGTTTATTATTCGCTCAGCGGCACTGGATCAAAGGGTTAATCGTTCAGTAGCTTCATTTTCGAACCACTTTTCCCATTGAATTACACAATACGATCACATTGATGGTATTTACTTCGCCTTAAAGAGTCACAGTCGTGTTCAGCACTGGCTCCACTTTGCAAATGCATAACTCAACCTACTTTACGATCGCACCGTGTGACGCAACATGAAGAATCGTTAATTTACTTTGATTTTTTTTCTTAACTCTCCTCCCTTTGCTTCCCTTTAGAGGTACAGATTTTTGAGGGATTTGTGTACCGCTTCCACTTCTCGAAAAATAAAACCCACACAATCCCCACCTGAGGTGGGCTCTGTTCACTTGACACACTCGGCTTGTCTAAAAACTCGTACCCATCCGTGCGGTCGTAAAGTTCCCCGCACACCGCCATTAACTCGGAACAGATTCGCTTGCACGCTGATGGAGTTTTTTTTTCGTTTCATTTTTAACGTCACTGCTCGCGCCCAAGTTTTTTCGGTTCCTGGGGACATTCGCTTGTTTTCGGCTTTTACGTCAACCGTCAGCACGCGGGGCAATTAATATCGGTAAAGTCGTTAAAACACATACACGATATTGAATCATACGCCCATTACGACCCATTACGGCAGGACACCGGGGCCTAGGGTGCGCGTGTTCTCGGCGAATCGGCCGCCCTGCTCGGGAAACTTTCCGCGTGAGTGCGCAACGTGAGCCATTTAAAAACAACGAAATAAACCAGAGAAACGACTTCCGAACAGGCTTTTGATGACTTTTGCTGTCGATGCAGTCACTCGATGTCTTAGGAAGTGGGTGCTGTTTTTTTTTTTGCTTTCGTGTGAAGTTTTTACCATCAACATGCTGCTGGATTCCGGGAAGCATAATTATGGGGACCGGTTTGTACTGCCTTTGGCTGCTCGGAACATCTTTCGTGGGTTGAGTTTTCCAATCCAGAGCAATCTGGACAGGTCGGGAAGATCACCAGCAACCAGCAGAACCGATGATCCAAACGCTACCTTTACGCAGCACGAAGATTTCCCAATGTCTATAAACGTCCCGGACGTCTGTTAAAAAAAAAAAACGCCTTCTTTGCAAAGGAAGCTACGGACAGGGAGGGTCGTCAATGATGTTTTATGAATATTGAATCTGGATAATTTCAACACCCACTCAAGGTGCCCAGCCTCTCTCATTAAGGCCATGTTCAGCCTGTACGAGTTCGAACACGACACGGCACGCGGTACGCGCCATTCAAAAGCAACTCTCCAGAGCACTCTTAGCTCCTAAACCTCCCGCCCTCGGTCGCCGCTCGCTTTTCCTAGCCGCCAGGCCGAAGAACTGAAGATGGTTTTCGGAAGATGTTCATCATCCTTTCAACGTCCCCTTTTTTCGACACTTCCCAACTTGCTCCCTCCTCTCGGCACAGGACTCAGTCTTGCGCTCGGTCCGTCTGGAACCGCAAGAAACATCTTCAAGAAAAGCAGCAGCAGTAGCAGCCGGGACGGATTTGCATGTACCGTCGCCTTCGTGGTCATCGTCTTCGTATCGGAGTGAAGTAAATCTTTACCGACGCGAGTCACGTACCCGGGGCCCTGGGATGAGGAAGTACAACCAAGACACTCGACCACCAAAAAGCCACCAACTTTCGGCATGTTTTTACCTTCTAATATCGAAATCCACCGCACGGCACTGCTGCAAATCCATCAAACACCACCCCAGGAGGGAGGCGCACAAAAGGGGTTTCCCTTCACCACGTTAACTTCCTCTCCCCTCCACCACGTCGTATGCCTCCAGTCGTATGCCTGGGAAATTGGGCCCCCGAACGGAATGACCGACCGCCAGCCGTACATCCTTCCTGCTCACCTTTAAAAAGTTCACTCGCCGGGATCAATTTATCATCTTATATTTATGCACCGGCAGCAGCACTCCGCCGTGAGCTAGACCAGACCCGTCGTCCAAGTGTCCAAAGGAAGTTGGCTCTTCGCTAAACCCAGGAGCCACTTCAAACCACGGCCAACCCGAATCGATCGGGTGAAAATCGGAAAAGTTTAACCGCATGAAATTGGATGGCGAGTCCCGTTTCCCCTTTTCGAGCGTACCATCCAGGGCAGGGCTGCCGCTGCTCGTGATGCTTGTTATTATGTATGTAATTGGTCAGCACAACACACATTACGATGGACGAACGGTTGGTTCCTGCGGTGCACGGAACGGTCCCGGCACTCGGCTTCCTCCGATCGGATTCGGTGATGGATGGACTTTTGCATCCTGGGTGGAACGCGGTGAATAATTGATTCCACAAATAGATTATCGACTTCGGTTCGGTTCGAAAGCGATGGATTTTGACACTGTTTTATATGAAAATCGCACACTGTCATACGAAACACCTCCCAACGTGCGTCTGGTATTATGCAATAGACTACGAGATGTGTCAATAAGATGCTGTTTTTTATGTATACATTTCAGTCGTATTTAATATTATATGGCACTTTGAAGCACTTAACGCACAGAGCAATGCAATGCTTTTTTTAAAAATAATGAAGAATTCGCCGAACATTGTGGACGCTTTCCCAAAGTTTTTGAAGTTTGTCCCTTATTTTGGTGACGCTCTTCTTTTTCCCAATTACTGCTATATTTGTTATGGTTTTCAAATAGTTTTGATTGGAACATTCCGTTGAACGCTATACGACTATTTTTATGCGGTAGCAAAGAACATAAGTAGATTTTTTATATTTTAAACGAATGCATGAAGTTTCCAATTTAATAAACAAAATAAGGTTAATCTTCATTACGTAATCGTAATTTTTACAAAATTTTTATTTTTAAAACAAAATGACATGAACATGTGTTACAAACATTTTTAATGCATCATATGTACAAAAATTACGGCTTGGAAAAAAACAAAATGATATTGATAAAAGATCGAATTTTAATTTGAAATTCTGAGTTAAAAGAAAAAAATTAATACAGATTTAAAAACCTTAGTAAAAAACTTGAAAATAGCATGGGTACGTTTAATCAATTCAATTAAATTCAATTAGTTTTTGAATTAAAAATAAATAAATTTACGTAAAAAGGTAGCATAGTTATGTTACGAAACAGTTTTTAAGTGTTGCTTTGAAAATGAAAATATTTGCATAATTTATAAATAATATCATATTCTTTATTCCATAGCTATCCAATTGCTGAATTAAAAACTAAATTAATCGGAAAACGGTCAACGAATTTTTTCTTTCAAAAACATTCACGCTTGCTATTCGCGCTATTTCGCTATTCACGGCTAACGAAATGTGATACAAATGTGATTAAAAAATTACCGAAAAGACATAAAAAATTATTAACTTTTTACCATTAACCTTACTTTAACTAGTCGTTCGTATTCCAATCCTTTGTTTACAACAAATTTTTGTTGTCTTTAACGTAAACGTTTAAAAGAACTCTCGATCGGAGGAAAAAACTCAAATTTACGACACTCCATTACCATTGCTACATACATTCCTTTTTATTAAACTCCGTCTGCTCATCGCATGAGATGGATTTTGCACATTTTGTTCCACCGTCCCTCGCCCTCCTTTACAACCCTGTAGTTGGGCCGTCCGTAATGAAACACTTCCCGTGGAGAGCGACCGGAAAATGTGATGAGGTTTCTGGATTGCTTTTAGCTGGTTTTTGTGCGTGTACGCTTTTCAGCTGACTCCGCTGCCAGCTTGTGCCGACAGTGGATCAGGTGCCCGGATTTGGTTAAATGTGCGTAACACATGTTACATCTTCCCGCACATACTCATCCTACGGTCGGTTCGCTAGCGGAACACAGGCACTGCTGGCGCGATGAAGCGATAGAGAAACGGTTGAAAAACACACTCGCGCGAAAAAAAGAGGTAAACAGCTCCCAAGAAACCAACAGTCGGTGTTTGTGCCGTGTTTTCCGTTGCCTGCTAAAGGATTAGCGTGTTGCCGGGCGTGAATCTTTCCACTCGCAAAGGAAGGTACAGTAGACAGTTCGGGAGAAGATTTTTTTTTGTTGGCTACTACCAAACCGTCGTCATCAGCGCTCGTACACACAAATCGGAGCACCATAAGCAGCTGCTTCGCGGCGCGCGAAGACGTGCGTAAGAAGACAATATAGAAATTGTAATAAAATTGTAATTTTAAAAGTGTTTGCATCGCCCACCCACTCACAGTGAACACATCGCACCCTGTCTTTATGGCGTGGTAAGATCCCCGTCCAGGATAAATTGTGGAGCAGGGGCAAATCGAGAAAATCCACTCCCTCTCGTGCCTTCGTGATGGAATTTCCGCACGCGGAAAGAACAAGTGTCATCAGCAACTTTCGGTTTCGCATCTACGTTTGACGATTTTTCAGTTACAGTGTTTTTTTTTGCTCTGCCTTCATTTTTTGCAACAGTTCAAAACCTTCCAATCACACACGGGTTGGATTGTGTGCGATGCAAGCTAAAGTTTGAAAAAATATGTATGAAAAAAAATCGCGCTTAAGCGATTTCCTACTCCCTCGCACCGCTTTGCATAACATTGGCAGTTAAAATAGCGCAAAAAACCCCACTCTCCCACCGAACGACGTGTGCGAAGAAGCTTAACAGTGGCAGCAAAACCTCATGCACGCCTCGCGTACTCGATGGGCGACAAGTTCAACCCCGGTAACATCATTAAAAGTCACTTTCAGCACACAAACATTATCCTTTTGCTATTTTTATTTGCACTTCGGCCCATCGTGGTGCACTCAGCCAGTGCGCACGCTGAGGAGTAACGAAATGAGTTTCGGGGGGGGAAAAAGTGGAATAAGTAAAAAGTACTCACACACGCTAGGGGAGGCGAAAAAGAAACCAGCATCAAGGCGGACAGCCACTGCGGAAGCAAAAAGTTGCAGAGAACGGTATAGCCGGGTTAAGCGAACCGGCATCACCAAGCTGGATGAATTACCTTTTTTAAATTTATTTTCCACTTACTTTCGACGCACGTTACAAATGTCAGCCGGAATCGTAATTGTTGACCAGAGTAGCACACATACAAGCAAAAAAAATGAAACGATTTTTGAAAAACGCTTACTACAAAAAAATCAACGAGTAAAACGCATCGAGCGTAAAATAGTGCAACGTAACTAATTGCGCCCGAAAGCTATGCTCGCCTTGTGACAAGTGTGCTTGGTTGCCTGCATACTTTTAGGTGGTTTGGTAACATGAGCTTTAGAGCCTGTAATTGTTAGTAGTTTCAACGAGTTTGGTATTTTTTTGGGAATATTACCATTTTTGCCGAAAACGACACACTTTTTCAGTTATATTATGTTGGTAAATAAATCCAATATTGCGATTATTATTATGATTGTTTTTTTTTCTTGCATGAGGATGCTTTCTGTCAAATAACCTCTTTTGCATTTCCCTCCTCCTATTAAAACACGTTCTTCTGCTGTTCCATTCCCACACTGCGGGGTGGGTTGTCAAGTAAACATTTAACTAGAAAAAAAGAATTCGAAAAAAACGCGAATACCAACACGGTCCCGGGGACACAATGGACTGTTGACTGTTCGCACCCTATTATCGTCAAGCAGCATTCGTCAAGTGGAGGGTATCACCAACACCACCATCGCCACCATCATCATCATCATCATCATCAGTGTGATGATCGTTCTTAAGCCATCAACCATCGTATTAGATTATCTCGAGTATTCGGCCCCTGTTTGTCATGCAGGAAATCCGCTTATCGTGGTGGATGCGGGGGTGAAGGAGAAGAAGAAAAAATATTTATGTTGTTTATGGTAAACGAACGGCTTTCACGTTTTACGGTTCAAACGGGCAACAGGAGCTTTGTGCAGTGCGACGTATCGTTGGCAGTCTATTTGAACGTTGCCATGCCTGCCATGAAGCAAAAATAATGTTTTCGTGTATGTTGTTATACAATTTTTGATTATTTTGATACAATCCTAATTTTGCAAGATGTCAATTTTTGTTTGTGATTATTAGGGTAAAACAAACCTCATTTCGAGTGGACAAAATTTAAAACTGAAAGCAAATCAAACCCGAAAGGACTCTTCACTTAAGCCAATCTAATTTAAGGTACTCGACCATGAAGCCCTCCGCCTGCGCCCAAATGTATGCACACCCAGCGTTCGTTTGCAAGCTTTAACGCACCAGCCTTTGGGTGAGAAACTCTTCCGCAGCTTCCTTTTCCGGTCGAGGCAACGTTTTGTTTAGTTTTTTTTTGTTTCGAGTCAGAGCGTTTCGACGATTTTTTTTTGCGCTATAATTGAGAAGGACGAAGCCACGCGACGGCGCGTAAAGTGCGTGAACATAAAAATGACATTAAGGGCGCGCTTTACGCTCACGCGCTCAGCTGTTCACGGTGCGGTCTGAGCAGGATAATGTAATTAATTCTGCCACAAAAACCCCAAAAAAGCCTACCTTTCTCTGCTATCCGCCCACCGACGCCCGTTAGGCCGGATAATCACCGACGTCACCGACTGATGACGTTCCCCGCCTGACGGCCTGACGTCACACCCACCAGATCCATCCGGATCGATGCCGTTGGCGGATGACGACAGCGACGACGGTGAAGTCGCTCATTCTGTTTTTATTTTACTTTCTTTCATTTTCACCCTGGCGTGTATAGGTAAGCAAATAGCAGTAAATGCCGCTACTCCACCACGCTCACTCGCGCGTTTGTGTGTGTGCGTGTTGGTGGTCGAATGCGCCCGGCACCGTGGCAGTGAAGTGAAACTTTAATTAGCATGAAATTAAAAACTTTTCACGTTTCGTCCACATTTACCGTGCGGTGCCGATTTTGGTTGCGGAGGATGCTGCGATGGGCGACCGCGTCATAACGCGACATGCAACAACTAACTTGGCCGGGTTCGGTCCGCGCTTTGCCTGTGGCCCAAAAATCGATGAATCTTGCCCGAAGTTTGGCTGCCCGATTCCCTTTTGCCGCCCCGTTGGCAGCAGGAGCATCTGACCTTGAAAGTGAAATGCGTGGCTTTGTTTTGCATCGGTTTTTTTCTTCACACGCACAACTTTCACACGGACTTTAAAGCCACGCCGGGAAGGGTGAGGTTTCTTTGGCTGGTGCTTTAAAGGAAAACGGTTACAAAGTTAATATGAAAATATTGTGAAAAAGAATTTGAGTTCATTTAGATTTACATGTTTATTGCGTTCATTAGTATTCATGTTTTAATGAGAAGAAAACTAAATCAAATTTTAGTCCATTAGGTGCCTAAAAACTGCAGATGGTGATCCGATCAAATTAATGCCTGAAGGTATGTAACGTAATGCTACAAGACTTTTTTTTATTTATTCGTCATAAATCCGGATTTAAGCGATGGCTTGGTTGAGTTGAGAACTATTCTATTTTTTTACAATTAGCCTACTTTAAGGTTCTGATTTACAAATAATCATCCAGTGAGTACACAATCTTCTTTATATATTTTATCTGCTGTAGTAATCCTTAATAACTGGCTTGAAACAGAATCTTATGCACGCGTGTGGTCCGTAGTTTGGGAGACGCGTTTACACACTCTCGGCCAATGTTTGCTCGCAGTTTCGCTCGCTTTAATGAGCCCAAGGATACTCTACGGCCTTTCCTCCGCATCCCTTTCCTCTTCTCCCTGTTTGAAGGCTTGGTGAAGCAACCTGCCCGGCGTGCTTCATCATACGGCAGCATAATTCACACTCGCGCACCATGACAAGCCTGAATTCCGGCACCATCGGGCGGAATAGGAACGCACACAACCGTGCGTGGGCACATAAAATTCCCAACACTCACCCTTCTCCTCCCTCACCCTCCCAGTAGACTAAAAAGCGACTTCTTGTGGCGTTGTTTTGGGCTGGTGCAGGGCAGGACCGGCTGGATGAAATTTATTAAAAAACATAGTAAAAAATCCTCGCTAAAAACCGTTGAAAGGTACAAGTAACTGGCAGCAGCAGCAATAAGCTCACCCGGTTCGGTGAGTATGAGTGTGTGTATGCCTGCAAGGATGTGTTTTTTTTTGGTTCCTTCTCTTCTCCCTACCTCTGCGTGCTTCAAGGCAAAATTACCGAATCGGTGGGGCGTGGAACATAAGTGAAACTCATAAATTTCCATTAGATCTTACTGCGCCCGGGAGTTATTTGTTTCATATTTTTCCTTCCATAAATTAAGTCGAGCAGCGGTAACCGAACGAAACATGAGTGCAACATCTTGGGGCATCCAGCCTGGGGACGTTACGAGGGCGATGGAGACGTGGTTGTATTTGTTGGGAGGAGGAGGAGGATGTATGATGAGCACTGCTGGTAGCGCTGCTGATGGCGGATGTTCATGATGTTGTTTTTTTGCTATTTTTAGTTCCATTCGACGATTTTCGATCCATTTCCGGGAGTTAGCTCCTTACCAGTGCTGCTCCTGTTACCATTAGGGAACACAAATTGTTACCACAAGCAGTATTATATTGGCTTCCGATTTCGCTAAATAAAATTGGCTTCCTTTTTTATTGCAGTCTCTGGAAAATGTGTTTTAACCATTGCTTGAGTGACTGTTTGACTAAAAAATGTACTCCTTTAAGTATGCTATTTAGCATGTTTTTAATATTGAAATCCTTTCAAAATTGGTGCAAAATCTATTTGAAAAAAAAATTTACATATGTCACATTATTTTCATAAATACAAATAAAGTCGAATGCAATAACCAGAATACATTACAAATACTCTGTTTTCACCATGTTCAACATGCTCAACATGTTGCGTTACGCCTAATTGTATGCAAAACTGTATATCAAACGAAAACACTCAGCTTCATCGAGCAAGCACGTCAAGCGCTAAAATGCATCCCAACAATCGTTCGTAATTGACCTAAAATGGTTATAAATCATGTACACAGCACATGAATTAATAAACAAACTCCTCACCGCTCAAGTACCGATCACAGATTGCAGGCTTTGCCAAATAGACTGCAGCAGCGATATGTTTTCCCGGCTAACCCCTACCGTATTTCCCACGCACTCGAAACGCATCGTCATCATGCCCGGTCCCCCGGGGTCGCACGCATGTGGAAATGAAATTGTGCGTACGTTGAGGGTGCATTTACCTTTCATCCTCGCGCCGAAGCCTGCCGGTGCCGTCGATGCAGCCCACCGACGACCGGTAATCGCTTTTTAATCATTATATTGCTACCCATAACCCGTATCGGCCCATACGCACTCGCACGCAACCTGTTGCGTCTACATGTATGCACCGGTGTAGGGCTTCGAACAGAGCGTTGCGTTCCGTGTGAGGGACGACGAGTCGTTTCTTGCGTGTACATCGATTCTTATCGTGTTACGCAGCACCTGAAGTGCTTGTGTTTGAGTGTTTTATTCTGTTTATTTATTTTTTTTTTATTTTCGCAAAATCCACTTGCACTTTGATGGAAATCTCACTCGCTCGGGAAGACACTCTGTCACTCGTACGCGTGGCTGTTGTCGCTTCATTATAAACTCTGTCCGCTAAAATGCCCCAAAAAACAGTAAAGATTTTACTGCTCACAAGCCACCCGAACGCGAGTGCCGCGAGCGTGTCGATAATTACCCCAAAGGCAGGCGCAAAACGGGCTCCCGAGCTGGTGGTGGACGGCGAAGCGCAAATGTCCCCGGAGAGCAGCGCCAGCAGCGCGACAGCTGCGCCGGTCGTAAACCACCACCCCCTTTGACCTCGTTCCTTTTTGTCCCGGATGGAGGAGGAAGTTTAAAAAAATCGACACACCCGTTTCAGCCCCTGCTTTAAGTCGAAGGTCGCAAAAATCGACAGTTTTTCATTCAGAAGATTTTGGAAAAGGGGAAGCCGACCGGCGGAGGGGTGGACTGTTAGCGGTAATTCATCCCATCGGCATCATAAACCAATGTGCCGCATGGTGGGGGGAGATTAGCAGCGTGAAACAAGCGTACAATCGAACGAGAAGTAGGCCTGAAAGGTAGGCAATCCGCATGCCACCAAACGAGAACTCGACTCTTCGTAGAGACTGGGAACGCTTTGCTAGCACTTTACGTACGCGCTCGTGTTCCCACCCACGCGTGGAGTCCGTTTCTCATCATCTCCTTGGCTACCTTCCCCCTTTCCCTCCCTCCCTCTCACATCTTGCCCAAAAGAGACACCCAAAAAACATCGAGAAAAAACCACTCTCCTGTATGCCATTGGCCGCCGTTGGTAGCGCAGAAATTCTTCATTATTGTCGATAACGCTACACTGAATGAGTCCCACGGGGGCATCAAAGACCACGATCACCACGCCACCACCGACCGCCCGCGCCCACGCACGCACCAAGTGAGAAAGTTAATTCACCGGATTTCGGAACGAGAACCCAAAAAGTCGCCCCCCGCAACCCACCGAAAACGCCAAAAATCGCACTCGGCTCGGATGTTGTAGCGTTTATTTTTTTCTACTTCGTCTCTCGGTTGCTCCTCTCCTCGTAGCATCAGCATAATTATCGTTCGCTTGTTAGTGCCCGGGTGCGCGACTACGCGTTGGTTTGGTTTATTCCCGCTGGGACGGCGTGAATTGTGAGCGCGAGGTTCATAAAATATACAACCACCCACGGTAAGAAAAAGCCGCGCGTTCGGGCTGGTGGGTGGGGCGGGTGCTGGTTGCTGCAGTCAGGTCCACGACACGGTTGGTGTTGGTCGTCGCGGAGGGTGGCCAATCTCCGGCCAAGTGCACATTACACTGGGCGGAAAATGAAAATTGCTTCGCGTGGCTATTAAGCGACCGAGGAAACGAGGAGACAATTGGCTTTTTTGTTCCACTCCGCGACGTTGAGATTTTTTTTGGTCCTAATTTATAGAGGCTTGGTTTGTGTGCGTGAGCAACCATCGCGAAGCCGAAAAAGGGCCTGCTTGTCGCGACACCTTGCGTTTTACTTTTCTTTACTCAAAATACAAAAAAAATCAGCAACCAAGCTGTTCCAAATACGAACGGACGTGAACAATCAAACGCGCGCGTTAAGACAAGAAAATCATCGTTATTGCGATTTGCTTGGGTATGGCAATTGTTTCAGGTTTTATTGCAGCGCTTCGCGTCGCAATTGCAGATGGTGAACGCGACAGTTAATAAGTTGGCGCTCTAATTAATCGCCCTTGGATATAGCATAGAAATCACGATTATTAGACAATGTGATGCTTTTTTATAGTTAAAATAACCTTACAGTTCCCCTTCAGAAGAATACTTATGTAGGTTGTTAACAAACCATTTAATCTTGGTTGAAAATGTTGGTGTAAAATCAGTTTAATATTTATAAGCTGATTTTGGAGGCTACGCCTAAATTTGTGCAAAAAATCGAACGATTTTTGTACGAAGAACTTTATTTTTATTCAATTCGATTTGAATAACATATTTCGTCGTAAAGATTGCTCGTTTCTATCAGTTTCAGTTATGTGATGTATTTAAATGGGTAGAAATACATTTTAAATACGCCTTGTAAATATCAAAATAATTTTTTACCAACATTTTTCCATAGCGATCCTTACAACGTAAATTATAAAAAATGACAATTCCTACGCAGTGCTGAACCCTTCCACTATAAATCACACCATTTATTTCACCGTGAAAGGGAAACCAATAAAAATTCTTTTCGAAAAAAGATTTTAACGCTTTCCGTACTACTCCGTCCCTGTTTCTCCGTAGCTCATTTTGTGAGCATGACTGAAAACATTACATCTAGGAATGGAAAAAATATGCAGAAAAAAAACACAAAAACAAAAACTCTTAATATTATGCCGATTTCTTCTTTTACTTCGCGAAATGCGGGTGAATCAAAACAGCCCGCTGGTAGGGACATTCGGCGCGGGTAGAGGTGCGGCGAGAAAAAGACAGAAGAGAAGCCAAAGCCAGTGGCAAAGATTGAACCCTTTCCCCCGGTCGGTAGCAATTATTTTTATCGTCGATATAAATTACATATTTTTATGTGAATTGCTGTGTTTCGGCAGGTTGCGCAGGATGAGCAGCGATGAGTACGGAGCCTACGGTGGGGTATACCAAGGCGCCCGGAAGACACCTTTCGCGGGCACGAGGTTCGGCGGAAATATTGATGAAACTTTAGTCCGTGCAGCAGGTGATTTTGTTGTTGTTGTTGCTGTTGATGGAATGTTATTTTCTTCCCACTTCTTCGTTGGGGGTTTTGTCATCAACAGCCCAGGGCTCGGTCCGGTGATTAGCTCGGTTAGGTGATCATTCGGCAAGCGAACCAACGCGCCCACCAACGCACACGATTTATTGATGATTTATTTATGACCTCTATAATTACGATCATTATTTTAATAATAGATATAATTTCCGATTTAATGGCGCACCGTTAGCGGCTCAGCGGGTTAACCACTGCACCGGTGGTGACCATTTAGTCCCGGGGAGGGGCAAGCAAGCTCTGTGAGCGCATACCAGACGATAGATTCCCGACATCACGGACGAAATAGGAGGGTTAGGAGAGCGCTGAAAAAGGGAGAAGAGACAAAAAAACCCTCACGTGGAACGGACGCTATGCACGAAAGCAGGCGAATTCGGACGCTTCGGCAGGCATGCGAAAAGTTTTCACCACAAAAACAGGCGCTCATGGGTCTTAGCGTGGAGAAACCCCCCAACAGCACCTCCACCTGAAGTGGAATCCGTGCCGGCGTTGCACGCGGAGGTGGATCGGAAATTGCGTGTCTCGAATCGTGATTTTCATAACCATTTTGCCGGCGCTAGGAGTTGGGGGGGAAAGGGGTTTAATGCTTTCATCGCGCGCGCGGGTCGCTCCAATGTTCGGCGCTAATGTATTGCTTTATCTCGTAGCCGATTGTGCTTTCTTTACTGAAGCGTGAGCTGCTCTGGTCGAGAGAAAGGGGAAATGTAAAGGAAATAGATGAGTGGAAGGGAGGAAATGATTGGGAAACACCTTTGCGTGGAAGCGGAATCGTTAACATGCTGAATAAGGCAGATAGTGATCGATGATCGGTGGGCTCACGAACATACTATAACCAACGTTTCATTCCGCCTGTCGATAGGCAATACGCGATGCAATAATGTTAACGTTGGTCATGTGGCGAATTATAACACCCTATAACATTATAATTATAGTAAAAAGCATTAAGTTAAATTTTTATTGAAATTGTTTTTTAATAACGAATAAGAGTCGATTATAAATTTATAAGGCAACTTCAAAATATTGATATAAGATGGTGAGCCTGTAAAGTATGTAATCTATAGGAACATCAATTAAATTTTAAATGAAATCGATAAGGGCATTCTTGCCACTTGGACTGCATAGCTTTCAGGCGCACAATAAATTTTCTTTGTTAGTTTAGCTAATAGCTAATTTGTAAACAAACGATCTGCATTCTCACTACATCTATTGAGATGTGCAGTCATTTTATAATGCAGTGGTTCGGAGGAAAATCCTCACCAACAAACACAACAAAGACCTTTTCAACTAGGCAACATCTATTAGCAATTGTGTATTAGTGCACCGTATTGTCCACAGCGCAGGGACGATTTACGGTGAATGGATAATTCATAAAACGCCAGCCGGCTTGCTTCCCCTCTCGAAGCGGGCTGCGATTAGGGAGGACAATCATAATAATGCACCCGCTTCGGATGCCACGAATCGATACGGAAATTTGAGCTGTCGGTTTGCCTAGATCAAAGCGCATCACGTACCGCAGAAACAGTACAGCATGACGACGAGAAAGAGAACAAAATGCCTTCAAATTTCTCAGATTCTACTCGGAGCTGTAGCCGGCACGGAGTACACCGGAAAAAGGTCGCATCCTGCACGGTGTGGTTTTTGTATCGGAGCGAAGCGAAACCCCTTTCACGGGCAGGCAAGTGAACGGACGGCAATATTTTTGATAAATGACAAAGTCATTAGATAAATTACCACCCTCCTCTTCACGTCGCGCAGCTCGTAACGCATGTCCTTAAAAGACGGCCTTAAGAACGAGAGCACCGTCTTCGGTCGTGCGCACCATTAATGACTATCCTATTAGAGTAATTAAAACACCATCCCGGGTGGGGAAGGCGCCCTGGCGTAAGCGCAAAAACCGAACCGGTCGGTGCGTGCACCGAGTGCAGAAGAAAAACCATCGCTGGTGTCATTTCCGCTTGTTGTGTCTTTCGCCGGCATCGTCTTCGAGGAAAAAGTGCGAATGTACCCCAGCCCCACCCGCACAGGGGTGGGATGCTGCGCGGGATGATAGAATTTCTATCCGTAAGGAGTTGTGCCGGAGTGCCGTAATCGGACCTAATTTCGGTGCGGGTAATCCTTCCACGCCGTCCACCGTCCACTGGTGCTTAATCGGTCGTAATCGGAGCGCCCCGATTGCCGCAGATCAAAGCATCAAAAGAATGCGACTTGAGGCGGTGCCAGGGGAGTGGGTTTCAGCTATCGCTTCCTTTTTGGGTGTTGTAATGCTTGAGGGGCTGGATTACACTGATTGCCATCTCGCTTTGCTCTCTGTGAGTGAGGAGGAATGGATCAGGTGTCTTGTTCGGTTTGATGTCACAGAGCAGCTCGTAAGAATTCGTGACAAAATAATTGCATCAAAAACAAACGTTAATATAGTAAATTATAAAAAATTAAACTAAATGTAGGTTGAAAAACAAAAAAACTCATTTAAAATTTAAATTACAAAATACTCTTTACTTTCATACATATTACACATTAATCTGATTTTTTTGTCGAGTAGTTTTTATTTACGTAAACCCCTTTACGTAAGCGACATTTGTTTCTTTTTACAATGCATACAATTCACAACAACCATACAACTCATTCGCTTGACTCGAATATTTAATAATGCATACATTTAGGTGCATTTTATTTTCTCAAATTAAATAAGAAATGTATAATGTATGGATATAGAATGTGGGTTTAAATTTTTACATCACTTTATTTCCATATTGGAGCCCGAAAGTATGCATATTGTGCAGCATTTACTATAAGAAATCGCAACAACTAATTTGCGCGAAAAAGTATCCAATGATCAGCTTGGAGATAAAATTGTAGCTGCTTTTAAAACAAACGTCCAAAATACAGCATATATTTCAAAAACCTTTCTTCACTGGGTTTTGAACACATCGTTTACTTTTAAGGAAGCACGGGAAAACCGTAAGCTAAAGTAAATACTTCGGGTACGTCTCGGCGCATTCCGATGGGAAAGTTGTGGGAATTTGGCATGCATTACCATGCTGAGAACACACATTAGCGCACATCTCCAAGGCGCCCGTTTCGAGTACGCTTCTCCGCTTCGGATGAGGCTCCTCTTTGCGAAATTTTTGTTTTACTTTTGCCGCTTCTCATCAGGCTACTTTTACTTTCTATTTTAAAACGTTTGGAAAAGCAAAACAAAAAAACAAAACAAATACACTCACCCACATATACACTCTGTCACATTTCACCTGTGTCACATGGCGTCACACGCGGTGCAGTCTATAAATCCTTCAAAATTAAGGCAATCGCATAATGATATGCTAATACCTCCCGCCCCACCACCCTCTGCCGCCTTACCTTCCGAAGCGAATCGGAAATGAAAGCAGCAACAGCACACGGAAAAAAGCATTAAAAAAAGGAACATACGCACCGAGTGGTAAAAATCGGCACCAGACCCATCATCATTTTCGTGTTACTCACCCCTTCCCTTGCATTCGCCACACATTTTTCTCCCCTTCTCGCCAGCTGCTCGAACTCAAACGTGTGTGCATGTATGTGTGTGTGTGTGTGTGTGTTTTGCGAGAAGGGAAGCGTTGGTAGGAATTAGTTCCCGAAATTAACGAGTTCTACCATGCGCGCCGGGACCGGAGGATTTGGCAAAGACATTTAGCATTTGCGGGCGCAGGCAAAGCAGAAACGAGGAAATCGGGTCGGGGAAGGACGTCGAAGAGCGAAAACAAAAAACACGCGCACAACATAAACGTCCTCGTGGCGGGAGTGGATTGACTCCACGCTTATTTACACAATCCAAACAAAGTCGCGGATTCAATCTGGGTAGCGTCAGGATGGGTGGCTGAATCGGGTGCCTTTGAACTTCTGTCGTTCGAACATGGCGCTGCCTGCACGAAGGAAAGGTTGGCAAGGAAATAAATTAATGCAAATAAGTAAATGCTGTCTGCCGAACGTCAGTGCAAGTGTGCGTGGGAAGAAAGGCTAAATAATTATCGTGAAGCTTCTGTTCTGGGAAGCTTATCCATGATTTTTATCCGAAAATAAATGCAATGATATTTTGTCCCATTTGTTTCGCTTTTGTTGCCTACTTAGTTAACAATTACACAAAAATTCCATTTTCATTCAAATCATCAATTAATAATTAAAATAAAAAATGAGTTGTAAAGAAACAAAATACGATTCCGTCGTAAATGCATTTCAAAGTATTACAAAATAGACGTTAAGCGTTATTGTTATTAATAATAGATAATATTATATTAGAAATTGAACATACATCAATACCAACAAACCAACTGTTGTCTAAGTATACCAACTTTCAGACGAGACGCCCAAATTAAAGGCAACATTTCAGCTATTTTGTTGTAGCTAAATTATAACACTTGTTTCACTTCTCATTTGGAGCTCGTCCAGCTGAGTTGGCTTTGTAGACGAATATCCTTCATTAAATCAACATAGGTATTATCTAAAATAGGACGAAATCATTACAATTTAAATACGCGGTATGATTTAAAAAAATAACAAAAGATACTACTATAGTAAAATAATAAAAAGGGAAGCTTTCCAAACTTTATCATAACACAACACCCAATATCAATATCGATTAAAAAAGGTATAAAAATTTATCGGATGAAAAAAGTAAACAAATTTGAAAAATAGAAAGCTTTAAAATATCAAACCCTTCAAGAAGTCGAAAGCCGCCTCCGTCTCGTTGAGTAGGAATAAATATACTCGAGCGCAAATCGATACCTTGCGAGGCAGAAAACACACGCGCAATCATTTCGGGCCGCAGACCCAGCTGATGCGAAAGTAATCCACGGGACGCTATTTGCTAAATGGAACGAGCCAGCGTGCCGTTTTGCCCCGCTGTTTTCGGTCCTTTTTCCGTTTTGGCACGCTAGGTACGGAAGGTGGCGAACCGAAAGTGAGGGTAAGCGTAAATGCAGTGGCACATATAAACACCTTCATGCCTTTTTTTTCCCTTTTGCCTTCTTGCTTTTGTTTTGGCACTTTATTTAGTAAGTGTCACAATAGAAACCACGGTGACGTGAAGGAGTGTGGTGGGCGGGAGGGGGGA
>JXXA01009268.1:0-19589 GCA_000956255.1 Anopheles punctulatus | reverse complement strand
AACAAAAGATCGCCTTTATTCACGGTGCATGTCGCGGATACCATATCCATAGCAAATACCGCATCCTCACCGAAATCAAACGGAACTATCTGTGGAGAAACTGAAATAATCGTGGCTCGCTTTCAAACGGCTTACTACAGCATATACAATTTGGAGAGAAAAAAACTCGTGAGCGATTTTACTGTACCAAGGATCAGGAAAACATCACACTTGATGAAATGAATTTAAAAAAAAAACAGGCAAATGAATCTGAAAAACTAAGCCTTCTTGTCTAGTCTTAATTCACCATTAACGAAAAGAACTGCCGTATACTCCACCATTCCTGCTTGGTTTTTGGCGCGGCAGGTATAATTTCCACTGTGTCGATCGCGTACTGAATCAATGCTTAGCATGCTAATACGGCTGCTTGTCCCACTGATCAGTACACCGTCGTTGGTGTATAGCTTTCTCGGGTTTCCAGAACTCGGAAACGTAGGAGTAAACTCCCAGCCTATTTCGATTGGCATATCACCCTTGTTCACGGTGCACATGGTAGAAACCAGATCAAATTGATTTATCTGTTCTTCACCGAACCCAAAAGGAACTATTTGTGGTAGAACTGTGTACGAGCACATAACGTAGTTGAAATTAAATATTTTTAATTAAATCGATTATGATTTTTTCAACCCAGTCATGTCATTTACTGTTATTTACATGTACACTAAACATATAACGCGCTTCTTTGCATTTCATACACTCGGTTTTTGTTATCCCCACTCTCGACGAGGTACGACATATTTTATATGCTGTTATTTACGAATTAATAATATGTAATACAACAACCACTGACTGCTTCTATCAACGCTAGTTGCAAGAAAATTAACTGAAGCTGACGCGTAATACGTTACGATTTGTTTCTAGAGTAAGACTGTATATGCTGAGGCTGATATCGGTTTTTGTTAGTCAGCTATCGATGATATGTTTATAAAAATAAGTTGGAAAAGCGATGGCGCATACAATAATCTTACTAAAATATACTTTTAGTAATATTATAAATTTTTTACTAGTTGGGGTAACTAGTTGTTAATGAAACATTTCGTAAAAGAAAATCAAATGGTCCAGTTTTATTAAAACAAATAAAATAGCTAACTTTCTCCATAAAATTGCAATGTTGAATACGACCAATAAGATACATATACAATACATTATACATCATTTGAAAACAAACCGTAACGCTTTGATCGAAACACTGTACGCTCGACTTCTGTTTAACCAAATTGCAACTAAACATCAATCATTGCTATCAGAGTTGTGACCACATGCTTCAGAAAATACCAAAAAGTGGATGGGAACATTTTACTTACCCATGACTTGTACTTCTAGCGTTCCACGTGCAGTGTATCCTTCCGAGTTTTTAGCAACACAAGTGTACGTAGCTTGATCGGAGTTTCGTTCGACATTTTCGATGATGAGAGTTCCGTTCGGGAATACTTTCTGCTTGCGATTGATGGGAAGCTGACGATTATCTATAATTTTGGAGAAATTGTGACTAGTTTATGCCATTCTTTCCACTGCGTTTGTTTTTGATTGCTTACCACGCTCCCACACGATGGATTCGATAGGATAACCAGCTACAGGGCAAGTGACAATCAAAGTTTCGCCAGCTACAATCGCCTTCTTTTCCATCGTTCTCACGTACGGCAGACCATAAACGTTTAACTTTGCCGAGTGTTCGGCAACACCGACCTTGCTGCTAGCCATACACTTGTACAAGCCACCATCGTTCGAGTGAATCGATGTGATATTCAGGTGTGATACAACGTCCCCGTTTACTGTAACATACTGGCCAACTTGGTGTCGCTCGCCATTCGTGATCTTTTTACCGTCCAGTTCCCAGCTAATTTCAGGCGTTGGATTTCCTCCGGCAACACACTTCAGAAAAACTGACGGACCCGGATGACGCGTCTCCTCGGGGAATGCTTCACGAATTATAGGTGGATCAACTGCAATATTTCAAGAAGAATGTCAGAAGGGTCCTGTAAAAAATAAACAAAAATAACAACTTACAGCGTCCTCCCAGCTTGAGTTCCGCGCTGGCCTGAGCACTTTCTTGGTCATTTCGAATGAAACACTGGTACATGCCCTTGTCCTCCTTCTTAACCGATTCAATGCGTAGCACCGCATCGCTGTGACCGAGCGATTTTCCATCTTTCGTCCAGGAGACGGTTTTGATTGGATTGCCAGAGAACTTGCACGTAAATACAGCCGGGCGACCGAAGTCTACTGTTTGCGTGCGTGGTTCGATCTTTGCCGCAAGCGGTGCCGTTACCGTCAGGACCGTTTCCACACTTTCCCCTCCAACCGAGTTGTTTACCACGCACAAGTACTTGCCAGAGTCATCAACGACTGCGTCCTTTATGATGAGCGTTCCAGAAACTTGTTTTACGCGATCGTCCAAAACAACGGCTTTCTTCTGTTGAGTTCCTTCGATGTATTTATACCATCTGGAAAATTAGGCAGAAAAATATCGCATTAAATTTTACATTTTTTTCGGAGTAAACGTAAAGCAACATTTTCCATAGTCAGCAAAAAAAAACTAAATTAATTTAGATTAAATATGCAAAACGCATATCATATAAAACAAAGCTAACTTTGGGCAAAACAAAACAAACTAAATAGATCGAAATAAACAAACAAATTTAGCACACAATGGATATGAATAACATACATTGAAAGTTATTAAAAAACAATTCATGTAATGACTATGGAATATGGCTTATGGAATTTTATTTGCCTATAAAGAAATCCTATTCGGACGATCGATGCTAGCTTTAGTATTTGAAAAATATACATTTACCTTTACGAAAATGAAAGTAAGATCTTATTTCCAAAGGATATTAGAACTATGCAATGAAATTTGACAAATGTGACGTAGTATACATCCGAAATGGAACTGATAATTATACTCATGTACAGATTCTAGTGAGAGTATAATTGAACGATTCAACGATATCGCAACTATGCAAACTATTTTAGTGTAAAGGCAATTGATTAATTGAGAGATAACTCATGTGATAAGATCTTACTTTCATTACTCCATACTTACCAGAACAAACATATGTTACAGTACTGATCTTAATTGTTTATACAATACCTCTGCTAGCCATCGTCTTGTCAAAACGATCATTTATCCCAATACATATTGAGATTACAAACATACTCTTTGTGTATTCTGTCCATCTCCTATGCATTATTCCGACATTCTTTTCCTAGCTAATGCTCCATTTGCTTACCTAAAGTTGGGCATCGGGAATGATTGACCCAGACACAGTATTGCAAAGTCTTGACCAGTTTTTACTTTCATTTCTTGTAATAGCCCTCCCGATATTTTTGGAGGAACACTTCCAATCGGTTCTAAACGAGCGATTGAGAATAAAAATACAATTGTAAAGCTTTCTGCATAGAATAAGAGCCTTCGCGTTGGGAAACAAGGGATTCCTGTCACAAAATCAAACTTTTAAATTTGCACCATGTTACCTAAAACTAGGTGTCGGATATGACTGTCCGAGGCAGAGAATAGCAAAATCATCTCCGGCTTTAGCACCCTGATCTTGCAGATGATGGCCGGCTATCTTTGGTGCAACACTTCCAACGGGTTCTAGTTGAGAGTACAAATTTAACATCTTGTAAATATACAACTGACCATTTATCCCAAAACATGATCGTACACGTGTCCAAACCAAACTGCCTTAATGTATTATATTTGATGTAGCCAAAATGCCAAAACCAAACTGAATGAACAGCTGATCGCCCAAAGCAAGTATACCCTAATTGTTAAATTTTCCATTACCTAAACACCGGCACCGGAAACGATTGAGCTAAACAGAGCAGCGCAAAAGTTGAATTCATTTCAACGTTCATTTCCTGCAGTCGTCCTCCAGACACTTTGGGCCCAACACTACCAACTGGTTCTAAAATGTTATGTCAGGGTAAGATATACTTCACGTCTGCCATCTTATTGTTCTCCGATCGCAGATATGGTAACCTTAGTCTGAGTGCGGTAGTGATGGTATAAAAGGCGTAAGCTGTTTCTATGCAAACCAAACAGAAGAAAATATGACACTCAAATCAAATGATCGCCAACATCAAAACGCAGAAACGGAGTGCGGGGGTAAGCATCGCTGAATGCAAATCATAAGCTCGCTCGCTTTACTATTATCTCAACACATAATGATGCGCCTGTAAGATAATCACGTTAACGGAAACCCGAATCGAGACACAACGCAACCAAATCAAAGCACTATCAGCAATCACCTGAAGGCCGGCGTTGGAAAGGCTTGCCCAAGACAGAGTATTGCAAAATCCTGCGCACTTGTTACACGCATTTCCTGAAGGCGGTCTCCGGAAATTTTCGGTGCAACACTGCCGACAGGTTCTGCGGGAAAAGAAAGAAGAGAGAGTAAGAGAAAGTGACGAGCAGTAACGGAACGTAAAGGAAGTTAGGAAAAATAACAGCAAACGTTACCAGCTATGCTTATCTACACCGGAGCGGATCTGCTTCGCGATCAACTGTCATAATCCGCGTCCAGTTTTTATATTGGATTAATTTTTTTTTGCACCAATTTAATCATCATTCAACACTGTCGTATTCCAATGTCGCCTTCAACATGTTTGCTGATAAGCTTCGATGGTTCGCCATCGTGCTTCGTCCATAGTAGTGTTCTACAGTGATGGGAGTGTCCGTGATAAGCATTGCTGATTGAGTCCTGTTGCTCACGCTTACCTCATTATTGGAACTGGAAACGCCTGGGCCTGACAGAGCAACGCAAAGCTACTGTTGGCCGCTTTGTCGAAAATGCTTCCCTTCGATTCCGACGAGAACGTTGGCGGTTTGGAACCGACGGGTTCTGTCGATGGGAGCCAAAGAAAAATTCAATAAACCATGTAAACTGCAAGTAAGCATACCGCGTGTTTCTATTTTAATGTTGGCGATGTTGTGTTGCGTTTTTTTTTTTCGTTGCATTAGAAATCTCAAACTGTATAATGCGACGAGAACGTTTTTCCAAGATAATTTGTTTGTAGCTTGTTAACACTGCCGGTCACCCAATAAAGTAAAGCTAGCAACAGACATATAAGTATCATACTTTTACACTAACCTAGTAATGGGCACAGGATAAGCTTGCGCTTGACAAAATAGAGCAAAGCTTGTATTCATATGCCGCCTGAAGATACTTCCCATTGAATCGGTTGAAAAGGTAGGAGCCTTCGATCCAATCGGTTCTAACAATTGCAATTACAAAGATATTTTATAGTATGTGGTAGCTGTCCCAATCATGCTGTGAACCGCCCAAATGTTGGTTTTTGAGTAATACGTGTACAACCCTATGGTGCAAAAAATGGTTCTACCTTGTGACTGGTACCGGATATGCTTGAGCTTGACAAAACAGTGCCACGATCGAGTCGCTCGGTTTTACAAACATACTAATTTTCGAGTCCGTTGAAAATGTTGGCGGCTTTGAGCCAATAGGTTCTGTGCGTTTGGTAGAAATATTACAACAATAAATATTAATACATTAAAAACCAATTCGCACTATTCGCACAATACTAACATATTGCCTGAACGAAAGGAACTATCAGATGGGAGCGGTATTTTAAACTTACATACCTCGTAATGGGAACAGGATAAGCTTGAGCTTGACAAAACAATGCTAGCGTTCTATTGCTGGCCTCTACGAATGAGCTGCTGCGAGCGGTCGTCGAAAATGAAGGCGCTTTCAGACCGATCGGTTCTGAGATAATGTTTTTGGAACCATTTTTTTAAAGTTATTTATTGTGTACATTGCATAAAGGAGAACAGGTAACAAATAGCCCAATTTGTTGAGGATGAGTTGTACTTAAGAAAAATATACTTTACGTGTTTCGTACCTCGTAATTGGAACGGGAAACGCTTGCGCTTGGCAGAACAGTGCGAATGTAGAATTACTAGGATACTTAAAAGATCCGCTTAGTAATGCTGACGCGAACGATGGTGCCTTCAATCCGATAGGCTCTAACGAGATAAAACATATGGCACGTCGTAACTGACAGAGTTCGCGCATACTTCTCCATCGCACGAGTATAATTTCTACCTGAATGTTGGTTTAACCACTGTGTACGTTACCTTGTAATTGGTACAGGAAAGGCCTGAGCTTGACAAAATAGAGCAATTGTTGCACTGCTTGGCAATTTAAAAGTACTGCTCAGAGAAGCTGAAGAAAACGTTGGGGCCTTCAGACCGATGGGTTCTGTCAAGCATGTGCACATTGAAACATTAACAAAACTTAGAAGCTACACCGGGAAAAATGTCTACAAACTGCCTGAACCCTGTTGGTCTACGAATGTTACCTTGTGATGGGCACTGGAAAAGCTTGTGCTTGGCAGAGTAAGGCCAAACTTGCACTGCTCGGTTCAACGAATGAGCTCGTCCGGGATGCAGATGAAAAACTAGGTGCCTTCGAACCGATGGGTTCTGACGGGAAACAATATATTTATCTCCCTTTCGCCTAAAACGCGTTTCGCATTCTAACTCTAAAACGAACAAATTGCCTGTGGGAAGCAGTGTTTACCTCGTGATCGGTACCGGGAAACCTTGCGCCTGACACAAAAGAGTGATCGTTGAATTGGCCGGTTTTTTAAACGAGCTGGTTCCGGAGTCGGACGGAAACGTAGGTGCCTTCGACCCGATGGGTTCTTAAGTGAAGGAGACAGTCATGAGTGTGTTAGAAGAGTCCTAATCCTACTTTCAACGTCAACCAACTGCCTGAGATGTGTGGGAATAAGCGCATAAGTTTACCTTGTGATCGGAACCGGATAAGCCTGAGCCTGACAAAACAGTGCGACGCTCGCATTGCTCGGCTTCATAAAGGTAAACGTTTTTGAATCGAACGAAAATGTCGGTGCCTTCGATCCGATTGGTTCTGAGAAAGCAGTTTAACAGAATTTACTAAGGATACTGATGTTTTTTTTAAATTAAATTACGATCAACAATACTGCCCGAATGAGAGGAAAGCTTGTATTACCTCGTCACCGGCACTGGGTACGCCTGTGCCTGACAGAAGAGCGCAATGTTTGAGTTACTCGGTTTAACGAAGTATAGTTTCTTGTAGTCAAAGTTAAACGTTGGAGGTTTCGAGCCAATCGGTTCTGGAAGATGCATGAAAATCCGTGTGACAAGAAATTTTAGGTGCATTATTCGCACATACCTCCTTGCTGGGATAGGGATGTGTTGTAAACGACAATTACACCCGAAGCAAAACTTAACAAACTGCACGGCAGCATTTGAAGTCTTTGGAAAATTGCACATTTGTTATTTTATTCCTCATTTACGTACCTACTAATTGGTACTGGAAACGCTTGAGCTTGGCAAAACAACGCCAAACTCGTGCTGCTCGGTTTGTTGTACGTTATACTACGCGCATCGGAGGGAAATGTAGGTGCTTTTGAACCAATCGGCTCTGAAAAACAAATTAAACTTTTACGTCTCGTTTTGAATTGAACATAACCTAGAACATTGGTACTGTGGCATCCCTGCTGTGTGCTCTCATCGCTTTTCAATTGAGAAAATACTCGCCCGGAACCTACCTAGTGATGGGTACTGGAAAAGCTTGCGCTTGGCAGAAGAGAGCCAAACTATGTTCACTCATCTTTGTGTACGATCTACTATTCTCGTCGGATGCAAAAGTTGGCGCTTTGGATCCGATAGGTTCTACAAAAGGCATGAACGCAAGGGGAAAAGAGATAACAGTGACAGTGCCATGGGACATTTACCGATACACTGGGACAGGATATGCCTGAGCGTTGCATAGCAGGGTCAATCGTTCTCCAGCATCGACGCGAGATACGAACAACGCCGCATCGTTACTGAAACTTGGTGCCTTAAACCCGACGGGCTCTAGTTGCGTGGAAGAAAAAATGGCATCCCAAAAAGGGCGATCATCCAACTGTACAATTTAAGCACAATCGCAAGTAACCATCAATCCTGGGTACCCCGTGAGAGTACTAAACGTTTAATAAAACCCTTCATTACCTATAGATCGGTACCGGAAAAGCCTGAGCATTGCATAGGAGTGTAATACGCGTCCCAATGTCCCATGACAGTGCAAACTGGGATGCATCATTGTTGAAGCTGGGAGGTTTGAACCCAACTGGCTCTGAATAATTTAGAACATAAAAAAATGATTTGCTGTAAATAATTTCACCGCTGCGCTGACCAACAAAATGCCTATTCCATTAAGGTACCCTGCTTGCTCTGCCTACCTAAACACTGGAACAGGATAAGCCTGCGCTTGACACAGTAACGCAACAGTCTGGTTCAGCAAGCTATCGACGTAGTTCATAGAGTGAGTAGCAAAGGATGGTCCCTTACTGCCAATAGGTTCTACGAGAAGGATTGTTAGAAAAGGACGTCGTTGAGATAAGCATACTGTTTTCTGTATGTTTCGACTATTGTTTACTTAGTAGGTAGGATACACTGCGTTGTTCTGAACTTACTTAAATATCGGTACCGGATACGCCTGCGCTTGACAGAGCAAGCCGACACTAGAATTCAAACTGACATCCAAGAATGTCATTATGTTCGATCCGAACGAGGGAGCCTTACTACCGATAGGAGAAAGGAGAAAGGAGTTCACAACCATCCACCAATTAAAGAATCGCTAGTGATCACCATATTTTGCCTTACGAGTTTTAGGATAAGGTACGCTCGGGGTTGTGTGTTCCGTTACGATCACTTACTTGAAAATAGGAACGGGAAACGCTTGTGCCTGGCAAAGCAGGGCCACCGTTCCATGCACAGAATTTCTTACGAATGCCATGGCATCGGTGGAGAAGGACGGCGATTTACTACCAATGGGTTCTGAGGAAACAAAAACGTGAAAGCTCGATAGTCTACGCAATCAAACGTAGTAGCTAAGACGCTTATTTGCATACATTTTAGGCTCAACATACAAACAATGGCTTCGAAGATGTCACCTTCAAAGGAGCCTACCTGAACACCGGTGTTGGGTATCCCTGGGCCTGACAAAGTAACGCTACACTGCTATTGTATGGCGTCATCATAATCGTGATCACAGTAGTAGAGAAGGATGGTGCCTTACTCCCAATAGGTTCTATAATAATACGAGCAAGTATTGTAACGCACCGATCACATATCATTCAATACCTGAATACTGGAACGGGGAAAGCCTGTGCCTGACACAACAATGCCATTGTGGCGTTGGAAGCAGCTCTTACGACCGCAATCGCCTCCGAAGATAAAGATGGAGCCTTGCTGCCGATAGGTTCTGGTTCGTAGCGAAATTCGATCGAGGAACGATAACATACGCATCAATCATACGATTTGTCAAATACTTCACGTCCTAAATGTTGGTGTAGGATAATCCATAATCGCGCTTTCTAACTACCTGAACACGGGAACTGGAAACGCCTGGGCTTGACAAGTTAACGCGGTGCTCGTATTCGAAGCAGCTCTTACCGCAACCGTAACAGCGTCGTTGGAGAACGATGGCGACTTACTACCGATCGGTTCTAAATATTGAAAATTCATAGTAAACCTTACGATACCACTTTGGTAACCATTACACTACCCTGTGCATGGACCCTGTGCACCGTGTCGCTAACCTGAATGAAGCTACCGGGTACGCCTGGGCGGGACAGAAAAAGACTACGCTGGTGCTCATTCGACGCTCCATCCAATTTTTCTTACTATCCACCGAAAGTACCGGTGGTTTGGCACCGATGGGTTCTACAAAAATAAACATTCCAATTAGATGAGACACACGTCCTCCCTCCGACAGTGCAGCGAAGTCATCAAATGTCCAAAAAGCATACGCACATCGAATCAAAACAAATTCTTAGCCTATGAAAGTCGTATGAATGCATCCGCCTGTGTCTGACGATTGAAGCGCTAGCCAAAGTTACTCTCACCTAAAATTAGGCGCAGGAAAGCCTTGTGCCAGGCACAGGAGTGCAAGATCACTATTAGGATCGGCAAAGATTGGTTTCTGAGTCAGCGAGGGAGTTTTGGGCGCGGTACTCGAAACTGGTTCTGAAAGTGTCAATTGAAAATGCATTGTTTTTATTCAGCCCTACACCAATTGGCAAATCAAAATCTATCACAAAACTGTGCGAATGTTGGCATACGACTGTCCGTACTGATTGCGATAGAAAAGAGTGAAAGATGCTGTGATACGTTGAGACGTCTGGCTTGATTACCTAAACACCGGTACCGGAAACGACTGGGCTGGACAAAGCATCGTCACATTTGCCTGTAATTGTACGAGCAGCTTGCGGCTTTCGTCACCAGATGTGAGTCTGGGTGCAACGCTGCCTACCGGTTCTGTGGATTGCCAAAGCATCGCACATTGTACAAACAATACTCTACATGTTTAACTGGTCTGAGCTAAATGTTGGGATAGCGGTTTATCAGTAAAGTTCGGGCTTACCGATAGGCAGGAACCGGAAAGGATTGTGCCGGACAAAGCAGTGTGATGTTGGCAGTGGAGCGTTCCACTTGCACTCGCATCGCATCGCCGGACGTAAGACGAGGTGCAACGCTCCCAATAGGTTCTGAAGAGAAGGTAAGAAATGATTTACCAACAATAACAAAAAAAACCCGTTTGCCACGTTTCAAATTTTAGCCAGCTTCAAAATTTAGTTTCAATCAATCAGCAAATAGACCACATCTGTTTTTCTATAAAGTACTTTCGCTTCACGGAACAAAAATATGATCTAACAAATTAAAACAAATCGTAAAAACAACGAAACGCACAACGTAATACGTGTATCGCACCGAAGAGTTATCACTAATTCCTTCAAGAACACTGGAATGTGAGACTTCATCAGCGGCTCACCTAAACGCAGGCACCGGAAAAGACTGTGCCGGACATAGCAGGGTAATGTTGTGTCCTACTCGGATGTCAACGTTTCGGCTTTTATCTCCGGTGGTGAGACGTGGCGCAACGCTCGCAAGTGGCTCTGCAGCAACAGTGACAGAGAAACGGAAACAGATTAATGTCGTTACGCCTTGTACTGGGAGCTTCGGAACAATCTGACATTTCAAGAACTAGCTCAGATGATTCTTGACCCAGACATGCCATACTCTGAATGCGATCGAGACTTACGCACCCTGCGCTTACGACACAACAGCAGTCGACACGAGACTTAACGAGGGAAGGAGAGAACACATAATGCAACCGTAAAGCTAAAAACTAAAGAAACATTACCTAAAAACAGCTATCGGGTAGCCCTGGGCCGAGCAAAGCAATGCTATCGAATTACTAAGCCTTACTTCTGCAGTCACGATCTTGGAAGTAGAGTCTAGCTTGGGAGACACCCTACCTAGTGGTTCTGAAGCAAAAAAAAGAGGATGGAAATAATTGCGCCACGCCAATGGACTGTATTATAAGGCTGTACTAGAGACGGGCTGAGTGCGTACATACTGGATTCCACCAACTCCGTGGTTAAGCACGATTATCTCACCCGATCAGCGTTCCAGTGGGTGTGAGCTGGTGTGAGTGGTTAGTTTACAATTAATTGTGCAAAACCCTAAGTACCTATTAGTGCACAACGAACCATGTGCGGCAAAATGCAGGCAGTGACTCCTGATGTTTATGTGCACAGCGACACAGATACCATTGTCCATAGCTCATGTGTGCGGTTAGTATCACAAAGTGTCACAGCTTTGAGCGATGTTCAGTGCGTACTTTAGTGTTTTCCTAGTTGACTTGCGCTTTCGTAGCACACAGTGTACGTTCAAACTCGAGCGATCTGATTTGAGACACCTATTTCTTCTTCCGTTTGCAGTTTGTTTTAGGTCGACATTTATTTTTTGTTTTTTTTTATTTTTTGGTTTCCGATACATTTTTGTCAAACAGATCGCGAAGATCCGGACCAGATTTTTAGAAGTTAAACGTTCTTCTACACGCAACACAGGGTACCCTATCCCAACATTCAGGCAATTTGTTTTGATTTATTATTGTTATTTACGGTGCAACAAAATAAGCTACTTCTTTACATTTCGATTGCTTATTTTATCGCGAATGATCATCGGCGCCATAAAAGTAAACTAAAACTCGCATCAATTGGTCGATATTTACACATGTTCTGTTTTCGATTCCAGTCAGATTCGATTTTATTGATTAAAATTAAATATACTATAATAATCTTTAACCAGTATTTCTTATGCATAAAATACTTAACATTCTTTATAAACAGATAACATCAGCGAAACGCTATCGTTCTCAATTATTAGAGGATTCCAATCTTACCAAATATAATTCAAATATAAAGGAAGCACTGATGAAAAAACATGATGGAGTACATTAATATTCAACACAGATTGGCAATCAACTCGGACGTCATCGAACATCCACAAAACAAATCTATACAAAAAACTTCAAATTATATTGTCTATTTTTTATTCTTCATTCAAACAATTATAACTTAGATATTGCAGGTAGCTTTGGTATTCCGATAAATCAAAATTAAGTTTCAGACTGATGTAATGGAAAACTGAAAGTGTACTTATCGACATCGAGCGAAAATTCCATAAACCTAATGTACGGTACCATTTGTGTTCATTTGCATTGAGAACAAATAGTGAAACATTTATTAACAGCACAAAAAGAAGGCGATACGCACAAGAATGTGAACATCGTTAGTCAGCATGATCGTGGTACGAATAATGATTTAATTTAGTGCGGAATTAACACTCTCACTAGTAAACGAAGCATCGCTGCGGTTTCACACGGGGTTCGATGGAATTGGGTTTTATTACTTTTATGACGGATGATTATTATTAGCAAGTGATTGGAAGCATGATGATGGAGGCACGTGATTAGAACCGATTTAAAACCAACATCACGAGAGTTAAACGAGCGCGCGAATGTGATGGGCAGATTGACGAAATACGAACGCGATCACCTTCCAAACCACTTACGACATTTGGCATCACTTCGGTATGAACCCGCCGTTTGAGTAATGTAAAGCATCTCAAACAAATAGACTTGATTTTTATCTAGTTCGGCGAATCATTAGTTCGCAGAAATTCTCCAGTGTTGCCACCGTTCCTGCAAATACTACAGGAGGCTTCAAAAAGCTTTCAGCTTAATTAAGCATTAAGATCTAAGTAAGATACATAGAATCAAAATAATTGCATACTTTGGATAGCATTTTGACGAACAGGATCATGATCAAACTCTTAATTAGTTTGTCATCTCAACACCTACCATATCAACTGTTGATCGACTCACGCCCATTGGCCGCGGCACGTGAGGAAACTTTTAACCCGTTACAAGCGCGAGTAATGGGGATCGGGATGGGTGTAGTTAGTAAACTGACACCAACACTCTTAGGAGCTGCGTCCAGTGCGTGCAGCTAGTCTATGCATCCCGTAGAGCCGTGCATAGTGAGATCAAATTACTGAACGCGCGCGCGAAGCAGTGCAGTGGAGGTGGGATTAAAAACACGCCTTAAAAGGTCGATCGGATAGACGATCAAGCGCGTTGTGCACAAACGGGTGATAAAATGCATACGAATGATGGTGCCTATGTAATGATGAGGCTTATTGTGTTTAATATACCCGAACCATAGCCGTTAATGCGTCCGACGGATGGGTGGGAGGTTTGTCGAGAATGCTTTACATTATTTCGAAGCTCCGAGCAACGCACCACTACCGGCAATGGCAGCGAAGCGGTAGACAGGTCGTGCGCGCCAGTCATAATCGCGATATTCGGGCGATCGTGATCCGCATAAAGAAGAGTCTATGTTGACAGTAGGGTCGGTCTCATGCCGTTTGGGACAACATCCTGCCAACGCGACCGCTAACCATTCTTCGCGACCCATTGCCGGTAGTGGACGTGCTGTGTGCACGTTGATGGCCATAGTGATGCTGAACAGTACTACAGCCAGCGCGTCTGCTACTGCGTGGCCTGCTTCAAATTACCTGTGATCACCAGGCGTCCCTTGGTGGCCGAAAGACGCGTTTCGCCCGTCAGACGATGCTTCGTGCGGCACTGGTAGCTCTTATAGCCGTCTTCGGGGCCAACTTCACGGATGTGGAGCTCTCCGGAGGGCAGCACCATATATTTGCCGTCTGCCGTGTGGTCGGTGTTGATGGGGAAGATAAAGAGAAAATTTGTTAGAACATGCACACACACACACACTCACACAAAAGCCATAGACCACCGTCTAACTACAAACATGCCTATTAACCACGACCCACTCTTCCACGACGCGTTTCGGTGACAAACAACAGCATGGGTTACAAGGGTTAACATGTCGTCCGTTTTGTAGCGATAAACATCTTACTCCGTCCCAATTTCAAGCAGTCAGTTATGATGTTTTTTTTTCTTAAGAAATTAACCTGCTGGGACAACACCGTGCATCACACGGAACGCATTCCTTTCTATCACCTCTCGTTAATGTTGCAGTGCTTGTGTTTGTACTAATAAAGATAAGATGTGGAGAAGATAATTTATGCTACAAAGCGTCGCACACCGTACACCGTCTCTCCCGCGAGAGTTAAAATAGGAAGCAGCATACATTCAACACCGCCCTGTCCCACACACCCACAACGAGTGCCGGGCCGTGCCAGACTATGCATGCGGGGTGTAATGTATTCCTGCTGCTCCCTATTTGGTCGCCCAGCCGTAAAGCAACTTGACACCGACACTGCCTCGTCATGAGGTGGGAATGGCATCTACTTCTACCGCGCGCACGTAAAGCAATCATAGAGTCTTTCCGTCTTCCATCGGATCCATCGCAACGCAACAGAAACAGACTACGCCGCAGCAACTATTGGCCGCTCCAAGCAACCAACTCCGCGGAGAGCAGCTGTCTGGTCAACCGATTCGTCAACCGGCATTACTCAACCACGCCGTGAGTAAACATTAGCATCACATTATGGCTGGAAATCGTTATGGCCACCAGAAGGAAACCGAAAACTCGGCACCGAACCAGCATCGTTTTTCCGGGCGCGGACAAACGCTGCTGTTTTTGCAGCAACATGGTTGAAAACCGATCGCGTTTTGTTTCTGTCGCTTGTATGCAAATGAATCCGCGGCTGAGTAAAATCGTGGATCTTGGAGTTCTCTTTTCCCCTTCGATGCCGGAACATTCTTTGGATTCTTTAGTTTCAACTTTGACTTTGACTTTTCCTATACAAAAGACGTTGAGAATGTGTGAATTCCCAGGAAGTGGTATTCATGGCTTTTCATGTATATCTACAAATTATATTACATACATTATATTCTCTACTCTAATCTTTAAGACAAACGAAACAATTGTGTGTATAGAGTGATGAAGAATCCACATTTATAACGCACAGCATCGAAACAGTAAAGAAATAATCATGGTTGACTCATTAGTGCCGATTCGAATCGATGCTGTTTCTGAGTTTGAACACAACCAACACCATCGTTAGATGAATTCAATTTTTCTCCGTTCGTTTCGGATCGACACGATTGCTCTACTAACGCCAATGGTAACAAATAGGACCAGCGTTTCGTTCCCAAAATAGACCGCTCCATTCCATTCAGCGTATTATGCGACCACAGAGGAAGCTACGTTTGTGATGCGTATTGTTTTAGAATTGGGTCTATTTTAAAAAAGAAACGCAACCGGTTGTATTTGTTCTCCATCCATACTTTGTTCTACTTTCGTAAGCTAATCCGCAGAAATTCATTCCGTTCCTGTACGTAGATCGAAAACAAAATTTGCGTGGGTAAATTCGTTGGCTCGTGGATAAATTCTCATCCCTGATTAATTATCTTAAAAAGCACATGTACGTATAAAATAAATAATGCAGGCAGTTTGGACAAATTAGCACATTGTGGTGTGATGTTTTTTTAAAATTGGTTTAACATATTTATTTTAAAAAAATATTGCGATCACGTCACTCGCAAAATACCACAATTCTAGCAGCTACCGTCGTCGTTTGTCGTCGCACGCTGGCAGTGGAGTTGGTTGCGTTTATTTTGCAGTTTAGCCCCCCCACACACACACACACACACACACACAACTCAAACCCACGCTGCATCGCGTGAAAAACGCGACAGCCGTTCATTGAACTGGAACCGGCACACACTGTGACGGGAAAAGCCGCGTGGTCTGCACACCGAAAGCACGTGCTTTTACGAGCATATCGTAACCACACCGGCCAGACGACAACACGCTGGCCCGACGTCCCAACGTCCCGACACAGCCACGCGGCGATCTCGCACTACGGTCCCGTAGTCGGGCCGATTCTGAGCATGTGCCAAACCGGGGAAAGGTGTCGTTGATAGTAAACCGGTGCCATGTGAATCGGTCCAACGTGCAAAGCTGTATGCAATACTCGTCTCGCTTATGCACCTCGAACGCAATGTACCTTCCACAAAAGAGGTAACCCTAACCCATTCAAGCGCCCACCCTGGTAGTACCTACACCAAATACTAGTAAACCCAACACAACCTGTTGCGTGTGCAACGACCGGCAGTCGGTCGTTGGTGATGGGGAAAAGCAGTAGTTCGGTGAGTTCCACTAGCGGCTACCATGGCAACCAGCAACGTGCGATGAGTGCCCCAGTGACAACACCCCACGGCTCATGATTTCCATCGAGTTCTGTCTTTCCTCCCGGGTTGCCCCGGGACCACGGGCAAAATCGATCCCTTCCTTAGTGCTATAGCAACGAGCAGGGCATGCGCAGTTTAAGCATGCTTTGGGCGCGAAAACACTCCAAGGACCTCCCTCACTAGCAAATGGGTGAGTCGCTGCTTTTCCTTCCCTCTGGTAAAACATCTACCCTCGGAAAACCCCACGGCCGATGGTTGTCATGAATGAGGTTGTATGTACACAGAGAAAAAACGCTTGTGTGTGTGTTGAATACAATTGCACTAGCAGGAAATTATCAAAATCATCAGAAGGGTAACATTGCTTTCTGATCGGGTTCGGTAACATTGCTTTGAAACGTAAACATTCGCAAAAAGAATACATTTCAAAACTAGCAACACAAGAAACTTTTGAATATTTTTACCCGCACCTATCGAAACGGTTTTTAACAGAAAAAATAAGTTGGATGGTGCACTCAAAATCCATGTAAATCCATGTAATGCATGTAATGAAAACCTATTTTGAAGTTAATTGCTTTTCACCGGTATTCGTAATATTCATGTTTTTATAGTTAGTTTTCGCCTGTATATTATAAAAATAACCATCAAAATCTGAGCATAAAATTATTGCACACAGAGAACATGCGATAATGCCGTGCTACTCATGACAACTTCCAACAGAAATGTATCAATAGCAATCTATGCATGAGACAATAGACCGATTAAGAAATTTAATTGAATTATATAAACAATGCTCAACATGTTTATTTCCAAATATAAGCTGTGTTCAGTATTCAGGCGAAAGTGAGCACGAATTTGATTTTTTTCTCAAAAATATAAACTCCAATAAAACATTGAGTTGTGTGTACTGAAAAATGGAAAAATAAACATTGCAATATAGAAGTAAAACATCGCACAGCATGTTCCATTTATCTATATCACTTTACAGTTATTGTAACTAGTATAAATACGCGTAAAACATAATGTTAACATAAATGCTCAAAGCAGCAAATTTACTGACTAAAATATGTCAAAAAGTTTTTCTTATCAATAAGCCAAACTTTTAGTAAGGCATCTTTACGAGCCATAAAGGTAGTAGAAAGAGGAATCGCTGTTTAAAAATCATAACGCTTTCTATAAACCAAGTAACAACGCATTTGTTCCCTCAATTCAAAAGCAACCGTCACAACAAATGTGCAACACAAAAATTTAAATCTTTTGGCGGTTAGAAAGCGTCTTCTAACCGTCGTTTCACGCTCGCAAAAAAAAACATACCACGCTTCCCAACAACCCTAACTAGCGCCAGCGCACGATTTGCCATAAATTATAATGCTTTCGTTTTGTTCCGCACACGCGAGGCCCCTCTTCGCAAGCAACAGCAAGCAGTAAAAAAAAAAAACATTATCAGTTCAATCTTGCATCCCGACCGGTCTCGAGCGGCTCATGTGTGCGTGCACTGGCCGATGGATGGGTGACAGCATGGGTGAGTCAGCTTCAATTGACGAAAATCAACACATGTTCGCCAAATGTGCAGCACGTACGCGAACTAACGCGAAGCATGAATGCGAAGAACGAAACAGCGTCCTGCGTCGGCAAAACATCAACGATGGCGTTCGACGAAATAGTTTGCTTTGCTCCGTGCGAGTGTGGTTTAAGAAATGTATATACTTTTTTTTATAAATTAACGTGTTGTCACCCACCATCACCCACCCAAACTGGCTCTTTCCGGAGTGCGAACAGAGTGTATGCCTCGGGTAGAGACCCATTCCCATCGAGCATAACACAGCTGCTACGACAACGATTGACTAGATTGAATAAACGAGGGCATCAGTGGGAAGATCGTCTTTTGCCACCGAACGAAACGAACGGACACAAACAGCGACCGTACCCAAGATCACCTTCGATCCTACGAAGCCACCACCTTGCTTTTCGAAACCAGCCAGGAAACTTTCATCACAATATTATGCTCCACGCCATGCGACGACCACGACGACGAAGGTGATAGAACAAAAATAATAAAAAATGGTTTAGCATTGAACACGCTGGAGTGTAGCCTGGACCAGTTCCAGTCCAGAACGGCCTACACCTGATTACATCCACGGATTAGTTCGAGCATCAGAAATGTACACGGCCATATGGTATGAAAATAAAATCGCACGCAGTTTTGTTTTCGATTTCGCCTCCACCGAATTCGCGAGAAATCGGGCATGTGTAGATGGATGAATTTCTGACGGCATATCAGCTTCCTATGAACTACCTTACGTGCTAGTGGGAAGGAGGATCGATGGGAAAAGGTAGGCCGTGAGGCCCATGGAAACTTGGAAAAGGATGTGGATGTGGGAACGAAACAAAAACAAAAAGAGCCAATGCAAAAGCACACTCAAATTATTATCGAATATGGAAAGAAAAACAACAGAATGAAACGCAAAGAAAAATGTATAAATTAATTAAACCTAACAAAAATAGCAATCCTAACGATCTTCGAATGAGAAAAAACCTCTCATAAACACCTTTCCTCAAGTACAATTAAATTACATTCGAAAAAACGCTGTCTCGTGTATTTCATTTGGGACACCCGATTTGTGGAGATAGGTTTGTTAAACATCCTTAATCCATCATTGGGCACCGTAGGCAAAGACATAACGAATACTGAGAGGATAAGAAACACGAACTCAATCATGGAAGGGAATTTCCCACGGATTGCTTTAGCAGAACGGAGTGAGACCTCCGCGTTAATTACCGAACAGCTCGTCCTTTTTGAAACTAGTCCCATCCGTCGCCGTCCATTCCACTATCTCAACGTGATCAGCCACAAACGAAGGTATCTGACATTTGAACAGAGCAGTATTTCCGCGGATCACAAACACGTCGTAGACTTGGGCCTCGTAGTACTGATTCACAACTGCGAAGAAAGCAAATCAGTGCGGATCAGTACGGAAACATAAAAATGCGTTGTTATTTAGCTGCGAAAGTATTGCTTCCAAT
>JXXA01009267.1:0-11363 GCA_000956255.1 Anopheles punctulatus | reverse complement strand
TGGTCTGCGCCACCGTCAGGATGTCTGGTTCGCCAAACAGCTCAGCTAGCACGCCTTTTTCAAACACTTCACCGAAGATAGATCGTAATACCCTTGGGTCAGGATGACCCAAGGTTCATGCCCTCAGAGGAATATCCGATGTATTAGGTAAAGTTATATCGCGGGATTGTACTTAGTTGAGATCTTCTGGATCATAGGAATACATGCATCCCCTAGAAGGCATCATTCCCCTGAACAATGCGCTTTGCTAATCCTGTTGCGATGCAACGTTATGATCTCTACTACCTCGAAATCGTCTATGTCAACTGATACTCTGCTCCCAAGACGGTCCCTATCACATTCAGGTAAGCAGGTGTTTTGTCGCCTCGTAGATCACCGAAAATGTTCTTCCAATAAAGTTATCAGAAAAGGTCTAAGAACTCCTAACCAGCAACAGTCCGTCGCCTTGCCCAACACCCCGGTAAGAGTGGAACGTGTTCGACATATTGTTCGTCAAAACAAGTTAGTGCTGAACCATATTTTTGTTATATACTATATTTTTGCTTGCTATATTTTTGCTAAAACAAATTCAGTTTAGCTATCTCAATTGATATAAAATAGCAGGATGTAAGACAGAAAAGAACCAACGGTAGAATTAGTTTTAAAGGTGATAGATTACCTTGGTTAAGAAATTCCATGATTATCGGTGAGGAAAACGTTCGAGTAGCGACCGAAGCCAAGATTCGTTCTATGATCGTTCGCATGCCCGCCAAGATTGGTGAGAATTCTTCGACGCATTTTATAGATCATTTTCAAAAACCTCTTACCCCTTTAGAAAATCTTCTTGCATCTTACAACTATTTGGTTAAACAAAAGTATTGTACACCAAAAATCAAGTTTGCTCTAACAATAGCTCATGTAAAACACCGCGCATCATCAACCTGAACGGCGGAAGATTTGAAAATTTCAATGCAACATTAAGTGCCTACGGGTTCAAGACGAGCCAACGACGACGTTTCGTGTCAATAAATCATCCGCACGTAATGTAATTAGATTCGACCGTCCAAAGCAAACGCTCTCCAGCATAGAAGATGCATCCTCGAAAGAGTGGCGAATGTCGAGAGTTAACAGGAAAGTAGCTGCCTGTGGTTCTCCACCAGAAAGTGTAAATGTAAACCAATAATCTCAACGCGCGCTTCTTGGTGCCTCAGTTCCACTCATCCCAGCTACACTGAGCCGCTGTGTTCTAAAAGCTAAGAGGCTTATTCGGGTCGGTGCTTGAGTCGGTGCGGCTCATTCTCAATTGTCTGATTCGTTTCGCTTGATTGGCCCACGGCGGGGCACTTCAGTGCTCGGGAATATGGAAACCTTCGCGCTCGGTGCGTGTACGTGTGCGACCAAGCGAACGACCCATTCCAGGACAACATGTGCTCGAGTGGAATTAGCTTGTTTCTGGTTTTTTATTTTTTCTAGCACGCACTGACATTCTCATTACGCGCGGGAAGGTCTGGTGACTTGCACGTACGCTGTAATGTGAAGAAAAGCGTGCTTAGGGGAAGCACGGTCATTGAGCGTGGTAAGTGAATGGATGGTTTCACTTGCTGACAAATCGATTGTGCATGTGTGTGTGTGCGTGTGAATTCCTATCACCAACAAACACTCCCAATCGATTCAACAGCCACGAGCTTAATGTTATGGGTGTAAAAATTGATTTGTGTTTTATTGATTTTTTGACTTCTGGCTTCTTTGAGAGGACCTTCAACGTTGGCGTAAATCCGCTGCGGAAGCGCTACCGCTACTCCGTTGTCCCTTTCCGTACGGTAGCCCTACATGAAAGGCTTCTAAATCATTTCATTCTTTACAGGAGCATGCAGTTCTGTGTCAGCACGCCCACGAGGGGATATTGTGGGATTCAACAACACCCTTCAGTGCTTGTTTCAAATTATGTCTTTGTGGCGAGCACCGTGAATGGCTTTGGAACCCGTAACGCTATTAAAATATTCCCTAGAAGTGAAAGTAAATTCCGAGATGGTTTCGAGATAATCCTTGGCTCGTGTAGGGTGCATATTTTCATGGTGTGTTTTGCAGTTTCACTGAGCTTAATATTTTTCTATGAGATTTTGATCACTGTTTCTATCAAAATAATACGATGTTTCTTAATCCGATGACCAATTCTCACACTTATTTTGCGTGAGAAATTTATCATAATGAACGATAGATTACACACGTTGGTTCGAGAGCGTACCTAGGTCCGTGGCATCTGACGAGCACTAAGCATCTAACTGTACTGGCACTGGCACTGGCATCTATGCTTATGATAAAGAGAAAACTCCAAGTCCCTGACCGTATTGCAACGCTGCAGTTAGTTAGTCCGTCCTTAAAATTATTATTATTTAAAGAAGAAACGGCCTGGCCGTATTGCTTGTCCGTTCTTAAAATGTTATAAGTGAAAACTATGGGTTTACATAATCTATGAAAGGACATTGGCCCACATTTATCAACAGCGATTGAAAGGTCATTATAATTGTTCCAATGTAAAAAAATGTGAAAAATTTGGCTATTTTTGAGACAGTGTACTTGTAAATTTTGTAAACAAGTAATCATCTTTTAAACACCTTTGAGGAAAAAAGGAACATTACATTAATGCTATTATGGAAACCTTGAGAATAAAATTTAAAGTATAAATTAATTTCTTAAATTAGTTGAAGAAATAGTTGCAACCACTGATATTTCGTTTAAAATATATCAAACACTAGGATAAAATTTAGCTGTACAGGCCTTCTCTCGACGAAAAGCTCCCAACATCGATGGTCCTTCAAATGAGGCACGTCAAAAAGTTGTTAATAGCCACAGATCACCGCACCACGACGGCCCGACTTTTGATCGTGGTAAGAGACGCATGATTCATGCAAAATGGTAAAACCCAACCACTTGGAAACCTCTGCAGTACGGCCGCAGCGGCAGTAGCAACCACGTCTCTCACGTGTCATATCAAATTATAGTGGGAATTAATAATTAATCGCCCCACGTCAACGCTTCTCAAATCCGTCGAGCCACGGGCAAACGGCACCTTTCGGTCGATGGAGAATGGTCATGTTTCAGAGCATAGCTGGTGGATCATATTTGTGGTCACACGTGCGCGCACACACACACATGCACATACGGCAGTGAGTTATTTGAAGCCATGCACTTGTCAAAACACATGCAATCCGCACCAATTCCAACCCGCAGTATGCTATTAAAGTCGGGATGGACGTGATTGTATTTTTGATATCACTCACTATGATCTATGATCATCTAAGTTACTATCGGTAGGGTTGATTCGGTTAGGCTATTGAACCAAGCAGCCAGTGAACATTCGTATGAACGTATGAATTAAAACAAAAATGATACTTGTTTTATGCATATATATGATTATTGTATTTACAAAAATAGTTTCATAGCGATAACTCATAGAAGAAATTATCTCTCTCTTTGAAGGCATGAACGAACAAAGACATGCTTTGTCGTTTTACCGGCTTACTAGACTGATTTTACCACCCACCAACTTCCCAACTTTTATTGCGCAACGCACCATCTAGAGTGCTAATGATTTTATAATTTATATAAAATGGTTGAAAGTTACACCGAGCTTTGTTTTATTTTTCATTTTGTTTTTCACTGCTTTTTCGTTTCTATTTAGTTTAACAAAAATTAAAAAATTTAAAAATTAACTATTGTCAATCAAAATGGTTGGAGCTCGAAGTTTGGGTCCGGAATAATATAGTTTTTGTAACTATTTTACACTTTTTACTATATCCTATTTTTGGTACAACAAACGGTAAAGTTGTTCACGTTCTTCTTTATTTCGACAAATAAAATTTAAAAAAAATTATTAAACCTTAGCTACATGATTTTTTTTCTTCATTTTCTCCCTCCCTCTGATATCACACACATCAAAAAGAGTGAATAATGTAAGGAATCGTGCGCAATTGAAAATACCATGCTATGATTTGATTGTATGGCATCAGATGAAATAACTGTAATTAAAGATAACACGCTTTCGACTTCCGGCCCACCCACAACCAACCAACTTGGCAAACATTTGACACATTTGTCGCAATTCGTTTTGTTGCGTCGTTTGATTGCGTGCTTGGTTAAGCGCAAACATCAATATTTACATTATCGACCATCATTTATGCCTCGCGTTCACCCCGCAACCGGTGTAGCCTCTTAGTCAGATGAAAAACCAGTAGCCACAGCACTGCACACTCCGGGTTGGCCACCGTTAATACACTAACTTTCACGAAAGTGATTGTGTTACAGCGCTGCACCACCAGAAGTTTGTTTATCTTGTGGTTTCTTTTGTCTCCGCATTCACTAGGGTTTCATCTGGTGCGTGGTAGATGGAGATTGGTGGCTGTATAGATTTAAACAATAGCGGTAGCAGGTTGTTGAAACAGTTGTTGAAACTTTCGTTTGGTCTGTACAAACCTGAATAACTTTAAAATGAAAAAATAAATCATTTTTATACTAACATACATCTAGGTTAATTATTGAGCTCGTCACTAAGCATTAAGCCATTTAAAAATAAAAAAAACATTAAAATAACAATTAAATAGACATAATTAAATTATATATACCAAATTGCAAACAAATATACAATATACTTTTAGCTATCTTGCCAAACGAATGCTTGACTTTATCGGCATCGGTCAAATTGCAACTACATAATAGAAGATACGAAATATTGTAGAAAAATTTCTTCTCTTGCATGGCACAGAATTATTTCAGCGTAAACTTAAACTGCATTTCATTCATATTATTGTTGAAAAACGTAAATATGCTGTTGAAATAGCATAAGATTATTTCCCAACAGTTATGACGACGACCGACGGATGTTTAGGACAGAACACCGCTATACAAATAACGGATTCATTTATGTTGAATTGTATTTAGTGTGCAAACCCACTCCAAGCAAGTTTAGAACCCATAAAAAAACTGATAAATAAAAATTTAAATTAAAAAACAAGTGAAGGTTTGGAAATTTCAAGAGATTAGTTTCGAATTAGCTTATTAACTATAGGCACGGTTTGATACGGTTTCTTCACTTGTTTGTATCCTTTTATTTTTAATCCGTTATTTTTCTGCTTGCTGTAATGTTGTAACGGCCAAATAACACGTGTTTAGTTTTTTTTTGTATCTTTGAATAAACCCAATTTTGCCAGAGAAACTAAACCTAATTGTTGTAAGCACTCTATTAAGACACTCACTTAAGACTCTATTAAGACACTCACACGAGCAGAACGGTTCATAGCACGCAAAATGTGACGGAAATTGCAACTAGCGTAATGAATAATCTATCGAGGTGAAAGTTAAAAGGTTGCGTATGTGCAGAACCACCGTCCTCGATGGGAAGGATAATAAACCGTAATTTCTCTCTTTAAACATTTCGGCTCGCTGCTAAGCAGCTCACAGCCGCAGAGGCACGATGAAGGGGAGCTGTCAGCTGCTGCTAACTGCAACAACACCAAAACGCACCAAGTCACCGTATTTCCACTGCTGGCGGCGCGTAAAGGGAGTGACTGATTGTTGTGCAAACAGTAACAGTTCCTACGCTCGCTTCTACGCTCGATGGCTGTCACGAGGCCAAAAAAGTGTGTTGGTTGGTTTGCTTATGAAAGGAGTACACATACAAGATAGAGAGGAAAAAAAAAATCCCTGTATACTCTACAAACTGAGCCAGCCTGCGCACGCAAGGGTGTGTAAATATTTCCCCCGATAGTGGGTACATGTTTGTCCAAGCGTTTGTCAACAGACACAGTTTGCTTCAGATTTCGCTGTCGGATATTAGTGTTCGTAAATGGAACTGTGCATCATGTTCGGGCGCTTGGTTTTTTTTTTATTCATTTCCGTTTGATGAGTTTTTTTACTTTCATTACAACCAACTTTGTTTAAACTTTGCAACCAACAAAACTAGGTTATGTTTTATGTTTATGGTTGATAAAATCGGTTTATTTTCAACAATCTCAAGCACGTTCTTGGCGTACAGGAATGCTTAAGGCATTTTCACTCCAGCGTTAAACTTTGCTATATAAATAGTTATGTATTTGTTTTTTGGTTAATTTGATAGCCACAAATTAAAAAAACACACCTTTTTCGATCACAATTAAGCGCCATCGTACATACTTTCGGACCCTATCGCATCAGTTCAATGGCTTTACGATGCTATCGTTTGTCGTAAAGCACACGTTTGGTTTGAGTAAGTTGTTTGTTTTGTTCTATTTTTTGGCCATCGTCCGGTCGCTTCAGCGAAACCAACCATGTTATTGTCAACCGTCAACCATCGTCGGTCAACACAACGGCATCCGTCCGCCGTTTGTTTGTCGTACACATGTTTGCTCAACCGTTTCCGTGCTGTGTTTGCTCAAGAACGAAATCAAACACTCTTCATCGGCGCGGTCAAAGATAACAACGCGCCGAACGGCAATGCTACGATATTTGAGCGAGAATTAGTGCCACTTCGCTCGGTGGTGGCTCCATGCGCGATGTGTTTGTCTGGACCGTCGGGATCGGGTGCGGCTATCAGGGTAAATAATGAGCAAAGTAAACTTCAAACCACTACAAAAACTAGTCCAGCTGCTGCCCCTAGCCGTTTGGCTATTTTTACCGAAATAGAGATTAATTCGCACGTTGCTTACGCGAAGCTGCTTGACATTCTTATGAAATAGTAATTCTACTTGCAGTGGATGAGCTAATATGTCTCAGTTTCAGTCACTGGTTGGTTTGTGCTAGCTACCCTCAACACCTCAACCCATTTCCATTTCCAGCTGCTGGTGGCGCCCAAACTGATAAGAACAACTTGCACAATACCGCTTGCCGGTTGGTTGGTGATGTGTACCCCTCGGCAGTGGTACCGCTCCGAAGCAGTACTTGAGTTTTCATTCTGAAAATCAGTGTTTCCCATCGTAGTTACACTTGTTCACGCTTGTTGGCCTCATCATGACCACCCAACGCCCACTAGTCAGCGGCTGCCATTAAAGCCAACCGAACCAACTTCCATCCTTCCCTGCCCGCCCGGCACCGAGACCGATGTCTTTAATTGTTCGTGTTTAATTAATGATTGTAACGTGAGCATCCTCTTTCCAGCTTGTACGAAGCGCACAGTGGAAGACCGAGGCCGCTTGTGTACCTCCGACACCCCTCAATTGCTGTGGCGATGTGTTGCAGGAGCGAGCGCTCAGGTGGGTAGGATAGGACTGCGGTGGAAAGTGATGAACACCGAAGTAACTGACAAGTGTTAGCGATAAACAGCGCGTAGCGGCTTCTAGTACATTGTGCAGACTGTTGGTGTGCTTGCGGAGAGTGTGTGGCTGCCGTTGCGCAGGAAAGGTTGATCTTTTGATTAGATAAATTTCGATTCAATAAACAAGCAAACCAGAGTATTTTCTAACCAGAGTATGTTGTAAAGGCGTTTCTCTTGGGCATTTATTGTGTTACTAAGTCTGACTAATCCGATGATCTCTGTTAAAAGTCCAATAAAACCTATTTTTATATCAAACACACTGTTTTCCTGTATCCTGTATGAAAGAAATTTTATTTTTTTTGGCAAATATAATAACCACCGTCGATTGCTACTTGAGTTATACAGACAAGATTTTCCCAACATCTCATCATCTGCATCTATGACTAGACGTCGAGCGCGAACAGAAATTATCAGTTCATGCTTGTCGCCGAAACAAAGTAAGATGTTTGGACATAAATATGGCTAAGCCCTTTATGCTACGTTATTCACTTTTTTCTCAATATTCAACCTTTGTACAACATTTTTTATTTGAGATACTTATGTTATGTATATTGGTAATTTAAAAAAAAATCACAAACCAACGCCGAACGCTGTAACAGTTCGTCAAAAATTATATTCGTCACTGGATCATAGCCGGCATTTGTAACATTTTTATTATGGACGGAAAACGCACGTTTAGATTATACAGATATATACAAGTACAGGATTGCGAAGACACAGATATGGTTATTGTACAATTAAATAATCAAAACCAACTTCAGTGTTCCTGTTATTGCGAGGGCTGTATTCCAGTTACTTAGCATGCCAGAAGACACCGCCTGCTTGGTATATCCTGATACAAGTGAAGCTATTGGCATCCGGCCATGGAAAGATTTCATGACCCTCGGCGTGGCTTGTGTAAACCCGCTAATGTGCAAGTTGTGAGGTGTGAACAACAGCAGCACAAGATCCACTTCGGCGGTGGAGCCACCGGTGGTGGAAACCGTCACCATAAACACTCTCCATTATTGCCGGTGCTGACGACTTTTAAAACCGTTGTTCAATTTGCCCCGTCCCACCCGAGTGGTGTACGGTTAAATGCCTCAATCGTTTCAGGCGTCAGTGGGGGCTTGCGCACCCGTCCCTCAACCATTCCGACAAACCTGTAGTCGGTCTGCGACTCACGTGCCACCGGATGGGACCGATTTCCATTTTACCACCAGCAGGGAACGGCGTCACGCACTGGTGGTGTGTACGGCATCAAGTGTGATTTACGCAGTCGAAGGCAAAAAATAAAAAAAAAATGTTTAATGATCGCGTGACCGACGCCCATGCACAACGATGTATGGTGGACTCTCTGCCGCCAACCTGACTGACGGCGGCGTGACACGATAGCATTGGTTCGGGCGTGCGGTTAAACTTACGATAGCCTTTCGGTTGGCTGGCTTCAAAAAGTAAGGAGCATGAAATCGATGAAAATAGTTTAAATATTTTTAAGTTATTTGATTTCGTTTTACAGTTGGGTTTCATGTTTTTCTCTTTCAATTGCGAATTGGTTCAGAAGAAGGTAATGTAGGGAATGGGTAAAATGTTGACCCCATGTTCTTTAAACTCAATTGATACTCTCTACCAGGGTGTTCCATCCCTTGAAGCTAGCATCAGGCAAAAGGTCAAGAACAAGATTTCCTAGGTTTCCCATTTCGCAGCAGTTGATGTGCGTCTTTAAATCGTCCCAAATGGTGCATCAAACACACCCCTGATGCTCACGAAACCAACAAACTTTCGTACGGCGGTTCCAGCATTGAAATGGATCTGTTTTCGTCCATGTAAGACACGCATCAGAATAACACAAAAAGTGTTCGTTGTTTCGCCACGGCCCGAGAAGGCGTTGGTTGATGCTTGTAGCAATTTTGCTTTTTTTTTTCGTCGTTCGTGTTTCACGACGAGCACCGTTGAAACATCTTTGCTATGCAGCTTGAAACCGTTGTTACTTACGTACCATCAGGTAGGCAGTGATAGTTGGTAGTAATTTCGCTTGATGAACGAGCACAACAGTAGATGACGCCTTGTTCGTGTGGCCACCACACGCCGTGATGTTTTGGAAGACTCCGTAGTGACGCGCTAAGGAGTGTTACTGTATCACGGACAACTGCCTTCACACCCGATGCTTGAAAGCTAAAAAAAAAATTAACACGAAAGAAAAGGAATGAACACCATCAACGTTGAATTACCGTAAACGGTCCGCAGCACTTAAATAAAATATCTATACCATTTTTCCACAAGCAAGATACTTTTCAAAATATTTAAGGGTTTGGAGACACGATTATTGGTTTCGTTCTGTATCTTTTATGAAGGATATGCTCCATTATTGTCTTGTGCAAGAAAAAGTATATTTGATCCTATCGTAGAACAAATTGTAATTTAAAACACAACAAAAAACGCACTAGAGCAGAGAATGTTCTCCGATACCGACGGAAACACGCAATGTAATGCAAAACGACAGTGTAGCGTTGGGTCGATTTTATGACAAAGCTAAACTTGGAAGCTTGCGCTGAATTATGCATAGCTTGAAGTTCTCTTTAAGACTCGCCTAGAACTCAAGCCCAGATGTTCGATAATGTTGAATATTTTTACGATGTTTGCAGAACAAGGAGAAGGAGAATTAAAAAATCGATACGAAAAAGAGTAAAGCATATTTTCCTGTTTAAAAATTTTCTCGGTCAGTTTAGGTTTGATACACTTTATGTTTTATTGTGTTAGGTTTTTTTTAAGTTTAAAATGATGTTTAAAAGATTATCAACAGTGGATTTGAAAATGGTTTCAAATTGTTTAAATCAATTAATTGAGAAATTGATTCAGTATAATTCTGATACTATTGTTTTTGGGATAGTTCTAGTTGTAGTAGATAAAACGGGATAATAACATCTTCTTATAGAACAGAAATAAAACATAAATAAATTAATAATAATGTCCATCGTTACTCTACAAGCATAGCGATATTTTTGTGAGCTGCAAAGGATTGGTACAAAAAGTTATTTTCCTAAAATAATTTAAATAATCATAAATCGAAGATATTTTACGTAGCATGCCATTGACTTGGTATTGGTGAAGTTTTACGTTGAATTTCATATTCAACAACTTTTTCACTGTTGCTTCTCTTATAAGCAAATATAGATTAAGATTAGAAATTTAGTACAAAAATAAACAATCCTCGTAAAAACTACTATAATACTGCTAAATCAATACTATAATCATCTCTGCCAATTTGAGTGTAAAAATTCATACACATGCCATATTTTTGTATTGCCTTTCCTCCAATCACTTTTACCAACACTTACTTGTCAAGTTTCATGACGCTATTGGTCGTAGTGAAAAACTAAACAACTAGGACCAACCCGTGGGGATACAGCAGTAAGCAACCCACTTTTTTGCGAAGCCGACGGCTGATATAGTAATTAAAAATTTATGCCTCAATTATTTCTCTGGAGTCCAATTGCTTCGGCGAAGAGTTGTTAGGACGGTAGAAACCGTAGTGCGAACTAGTGCTCAAAGGACAAGGGTACAACCTAGCTTGTACCAATTAAATTCCATTCCAATGTTAAACGCTTCGAATGGTGGTGGCGTAAGAGCCACCTCGAAGCCGACCGATGTAAAATGATTTGTGAAATTTAATCATCGATGATCCCTTGAACAAAACGAACATTTTTTTCCTATGATATTATAGCATATTTGCGTTAAAGCTAACTCACATCAGTTTATAATTGCTGCACGCTAAACTTTCACACAACATTTTTTCAGTACTATTAATTAATCTAATGATGAAATTTTAAACCACGTTACTGCGGGCATAATCATGTCCACGCGAAGCTATGATCTTTTGATACGACAGAACAGATCTCCCAAAGCAAGAACGATAGACCCGCCTTTTTTGGACGGTAGACTCTTGTATTACTACCAAATTTAGCGTTGCAGTGTTCTTTGCGAGAGCAGTATTTGCAGGTCTCTGATCCTCAGCGCATTCCATGAGAGAGTTGGGTTCCAGCATAATCCATACATCATACCACACATTATCTATACCTTCTGAAGTGTGACGTATATAGCGGTGAGTAAATGTGTAGCG